>JADBJO010000175.1:933007-964288 GCA_016801955.1 Conus betulinus
AGAGAGAAGGAGACAGGGGTGGATTGGATTGTGAGTGGACTGAACAGTAGCGGTGGTGGTAGTGGTGGTGGTGGTGGAGGTGGTGGTGGTGGTGGTGATGGTGGTGGTGATGATGTGATGTGTTGGTGGTGGTGGGTGGTGGTGAAGGTGGTGAACCATGTACAAGGCCAAAGACCAATTGCCTGAATCTCCACCATCTTGCCAACCATGCACCACTATCTCCGGTCATCTTGATGACTTAATCAGGCGACCAGGGGCAAAATGGGTTCTCAGTCCCTCGACCCCCCACCCTCCGCTCCCCAACCCTCCCCCTCCCCCACCACACACGGAGTGGGGGCAGGAGCGAAGGGTGGTGTGTGTGTGTGTGTGTGTGTGTGTGTGTGTGTGTGTGTGTGTGTGTGTGTGTGTGTGTGTGTGCGCGTGTGCGTGTGTGAAAGGGTCAATGACACAGGTTCCGTTGTTCTTCTCTTAATTAACCAAACCCATGTGCGCGCGAGAACGCCAGCGATCATAATCCCACCTTCCTGCACCCAACGCCTGACCTCTCTCCATCCCCTACCCCCCCCCCCCCCTTTCGCACCCGCAACCCGCCCCCCCCCCCAACACACACCTACACACCCACACCCACACACACACACCTGCCACAACGACTCATAATGTGATGGAGAACCGGCCTGTCCGAACGATCTGAACAACACCCCCAGGCCCTCTAGGGGCGTGCTGGGCGCAGACCCGACATTCTGCTGCCGTGGACGAGAGTCACGTGCATCGTCTTGTCTTGTCTCCTCCTCTATGCGCGGCGGCCCGGGTAAGGATGCCACTGTCAGGTAAGTTGGTGGGGGTGGGGGGGTGGGGGGTGGGGTTGGGGGTCGAGTTCAACCGGTGCTGCTAGTCTGTCTTTGATGATGATTGTGTTTTATCAGAGATCTTGCAGACGTCTGCTTGTGGGTGATGAGCAAGTCTTGGCCGTGCGGTAGGGTGAGCTAGGACGCGCCCTCTCTCTACTCATCAGGTCTCTCTCTCTCTCTCTCTCTCTCTGGAAGGTCTTCTAATTTCCAATCCCTTTCCCTCTTCAGTTTACTGTCTTCTTCTTCTTCTTCTTCTTCTCTTTCTTCTCTCTCTCTCTCTCTCTCTCTCTCTCTCTCTCTCTCTCATCTCTCTCTCCTCTCTCTCTGCCTCTCTCTCTCTCTCTCTCTCTCTCTCTCGTCGTGTTTCTATCATAGATCTTGTTTGTGAGGGAGATGAGCATGTCTTGGCCTTGGGTGTGAGGACAACGTGGAAGAGTTATCTCTCTTAGGTGCATGGGCCAACATTAGGTTGTGTGTACACATGCATGTGTTCGTCTTGCTGCGTGTTTTACACACAACCAGCCAACAATGCGCGCTCATGGCCAGCATACGACTCTCAGTGAGCGCGTACACAATTCAGTAGCAGAGAAAATAATGACGTAGGCTACGGGCTGTGATGCATGGCTAAGATGACGTATTTTGTATATGAGATCTTGTCTCTCTCTCTCTCTCTCTAAAATTATATATATGCCCATGTCTGTCTGTATGTATGTGTGTCTCCCTATACCTTTAACCAATTTATCTATCACTATGTATCGACCTACCTACCTGCCTCCCTACCAAACCAATCTGCTTGAGAGAGAGAGAGAGAGAGAGAGAGAGAGAGAGAGAGAGAGAGAGAAGAGTTATCTTCACATCTCGATCATCTCTGGATTGCGCTGCTGCAGACTCGTTTTTTATTTTGATATTCACGAAGGCTGTCTTGATTGGAGGGAGATTCGCGGAAAACACAGCTGTTTGACCGTTTGACCACTCGTGTGAGGATCATCAGCTTCAGGTCGATCAGAGCCGGGATTCCATATCAACGGCACCGAAACGTCCTCATCACAACACAGACTCAACATTGGTCATGGTGACGAACCCTCGTGGACACGAACAGCAAACGGCCGTCTTCCGCCTAACTCTGCTGCGTTTTGAAATGGTGACGCACGGTGGTCGCTGTTGCCGACGTTTCGTTACGTATGGGTTAATAAACAAAACAAAAACAAAACGAAAACATCAAACAACAAACAGAAACCATAAAAAACAAACAACAACAACTACCAACCAAGCAAAGAAGACACAAAAGTTTCCTAACAAACACATGTCAAGTCTTTTATCCCTCCACATCGATGCTCGGTGAGATTTTCGGAGAATTGTTTTCAGTATTTTTCATTTTCTTTTTTTTTTTTTCTTCTAACGTCGTCTGAAGAAGGTTTTGTTCGTCAGAAGTTTTTTTTCTTTTTTTTTTTCTACTTTCATTTTCATCTATTTTTTTTCAGTCTAGAACTTTTTTTTGAAAAATCTTTTAAATGGGCACACATAACGAATAAATTCCAATAACTGGCATTAATGATGTACACAAACATAATGCAGGTTATAAATCGCATTACTGAAATCATTACAACTCCATCGAATCATGGCATTTGAAGAAATTAAATTATACAGACACACTTTAATTTTACCATTATTTTATCGAGGCTCCAAGGTCACGGACGGCGTTAAACAAAAAACGAAAATAGTATACAGCACTTATTATTAATTACACACACACACACACACACACACACACACACACACACACACACACACACACATCCATACATATGTGTAACCTTTTTTTCTATTTTCTTTCCCAATCTGTTTGGTATTGTGTTGTGAGTAAGTGTTGCTTTGCACGTTGTTTGTGTGTGCATTTATATTTTGCCAGTTTGTTTACAAGTTTTTGCATTTGTACATTGCTATTTTTATAAAAAAAAAAAAAAAAAAAGAAAAAAAAAAAGCTGAAGGTTGCGTTTTCACCTGCACCACCTCCATATTTATTTGATTTTTTTCTTTACACACACACACACACACACACACACACACACATATATATATATATATATATATATATATATATATATATGTGTGTGTGTGTGGTGTGTGTGTGTGTGTGTGTGTGTGTGTATGCGCGCGAGCGTGCGTGCGTGCGTGTGTGTAAAATTACGATGTGTATTTATACCTTCTGACATTTGCGATTTCTTGCGATGATGCGACCTATATATTTCTATTTGGAAATACTAAACCTTCATTACACAGGTAAAAGCGAAGAAAGCTGTGCTAGACTCAAGAAAAAAGAAAACAGTACAAAAAAAAAAAAAGAAAAAGGTTTGGGTGAAATACGCATGAGGTAAAAAATAAATGTGCATTTGCGCTCTCGCTCTCTCTCTCTCTCTCTCTCTCTCTCTCTCTCTCTCTCTCTCTCTCATTCAATCCTTTCACCTTTCACCTTTCGGGGGTATGGGGGAAAAACCAATAAACAACTAGCAGAGTAACGGCATAAACACATTTTCTTTGTGTGCGTCACATCAACGTAAACATTTCTTTGTGAATAAACGACATTTCTTTTGAAAGTCAAATCCACAAAATGCAGATCAAGAAGGGATGCTCTTTCAAACACACACACACACACACACACACACACACACACACACACACACACACACACACACACACACACACACGTACGCACGCGTGCGCACGCACACAGACACGCGATAGGGTAAGATCAAATTATTGAGAGTAGACCAGTTTGTGTTCAACTGTGATAACAGCAAAATGTATTGCCAGTATGATAGGATCTATTTATTTTCACAGATGGAATCACGAAGCCGCCGCCGCTGAACAGTAGTACTTCTGAAATGGACCATCTGTACAAATTGTTAGATGATTAGGACAAATTGTCGTCGAGGATAACTGTGAGATCGAACGAAAGCCAAAGTAGACCAGGACAGATCAGGACCGTCATTTTTATGTCATTTCTGTACTATCAAATATCAAAAGCTGGCAGAATGTGTGTGTGGGTGTGTGTGTGTGTGTTGTGTGTGTGTGTGGGGTGTGTGTTGTGTTGTGTGTACGTGTGTGTGTGTGTGTGTGTGGTGTCACACGTGTGTGTGTGTGTGGGTGTGTGGTGTGTGTGGTGTGTGGTGTGTGTGTGTGTGTGTGTGTGTGTGTGTGTGTGTGGTGGTGTGTGTGTGTGTGTGTGTGTTGTGTGTGTGTGTGTGTGGTGTGTGTGTGTGTGTGTGTGTGTGTGTGTGTGTGTGTGTGTGTGTGTGAAGAGGGAGAGAGAGAGAGGAGAGGAGAGGAGGAGGGAGAGAGAGAGAGAGAGAGAGAGAAGAGGGAGAGTGGTGTGTGAGATAGATAGGAAACAGATAGATAGATAGATAGATAGATAGACGAAGAAGAGAGAAGAGAGAGAGAGAGAGAGAGAGTGTGTGTGGTGTGTGTGTGTGTGTGTGAGTGAGTAAGTGAGAGAGAGAGAGAGAGAGAGAGAGAGAGAGAGAGAGAGAGAGTGTATATATATATAGAGATAGAGAGAGAGAGTGCAGAGAGAGAGAGAGTTGCAATAAAGTACATCCACACTATATTTTTATTTAATCTACTCCACAGGTTCGGTAGAGACTGCATGTCTAAGAACTCTCTCTCCTCTCTCTCTCTCTTTGTGTGCTGTGTGTGTGTGCGTTGTGTGTGCATGCGTGCGTGCGTGCGTGCGCGCGACGCGCGCGCGCGCGGCGCGCGGCGCGCGCGCGCGTGGGGTGTGTGTGTGTGTGTGTGTGTGTGTGTGTGTGTGTGTGTGTGTGTGTGTGTGTGCGCGCGTGGGTGTGTGTGTGCGTGTGTGTGCGTGTGTGTGTGTGTGTGTGTCTGTGCGTGTGTGTGTGTCTGTGCGTGTGTGGTGTGTGTGTGTGTGTGTGTGTGTGTGTGTGTGTGTGTGTGTGTGTGTGCATGAGTGCGTGCGTGCGTGCGTGCTAGCGTGCGTGCGTGCGTGTGCGTGCGTGCGTTGCCAACATGCATGCATGCATGTTTTGAGGGAAGCAGGGAATGAACGGAATGACAAGTTGTTTACAGTTGGTGAGTGTGTATGTGTGTGTGCGGAGAGAGAGAGAGAGAGAGAGAGGGGGGGGGGGGGGGGGGGGGGAGGGAGGCGGGAGGCAGGAATGTGTGACAGATAACATACACTTTCTCCCAGACAATATGATCGCACACACGGATGAATTCTCTGGTCTCCATCTCCTTACCTCTCACCTCCCCCCCTCCCTTCCCTCCATCCTCGCCCCCACCGCGGCCCCCCCCCCCCCCCCCCCACCCCCCCCCCCTCCCCCCCCCCCCCCCCCACCCCCCCCCCCCCCCCCCCCACCCCCCCCCCCCCCCCCCCCCCCCCCCCCCCCCCCCCCCCCCCCCCCCCCCCCTCCCCCCCCCCCCAATCACACACCACCCCCTCCATCCCTGTCGTTTCTCTCTCGCTTTTTGCATGACCGAGTATAAGAAGCACGTAAGAGAAATACCACAAGACAATTCTCAAGCACGCGCCAGTGACAAGATTGCAGCCCCCCCTCCTCCCCCACCTACTCCCCACGCTCTATACCCCCCCCCCCCCCCCCACATCGCCTCCATCAAGGCCGTCCCCCTCCCCAGTCCTCTCTCTACTGTCTCCGCCGCCCCCCCCCCCCCCCTCCGCCGCCCGCTGCACCTTTCCCCTTTCTCCGACTCTCGCTGGGTGACAGAACAAGTTCGCCTAATGCATTTTGAGATGAACATAAAGTCGTAAGACTGCATCTCTCTCTCTCTCTCTCCGTCTCTCTACAACGTATACACACCACACCAGAGAGAGAGAGAGAGAGAGAGAGAGAGAGAGAGAGAGAGAGAGAGAGGAGAGAGAGAGAGAGAGAGAGAGAGAGAGAGAGAGAGAGAGAGAACATGCGTGCGTACGTTCGTGCGTGTAGCGTTTAGTGAAGACAACCTCGACAGAAAAGCCACACACACTCTCTCTCTAAACTCCCACCCCCCCTCTCTCTCTGTGTCTTTCCCTCACTCAAACTCTCTATCTCACACTCTGTATTTTTCTCTCTCAAACTATATAAACACATACTCACACTAGATTATTTGAGAGAGAGAGAGAGAGAGAGAGAGAGAGAGAGAGAGAGGAGAGAGAGAGAGAGAGAGAGAGAGAGAGAGTACGAATACGAAATTTAATGATTAGGCCTACAGCCCATATCATGGGAGTTGAGTTCAAAATACAATATAACAACAATTATAGTGTAACATGTTGAACATTAGTCGTACTATAAGAACATGTTCACCAATGGGAAAGCAAAAGCACATGCTGGAATGGCAGATGATTTGAAACTGGTTTGCAATTCTTTTAAATCAGGAAAAGCCGTCTCAACTGCAATGATTTGAATATGAATGTTGCTAGATTATTTATTACGATACTATTCTGGTTTGCCAAAAGCACTGATAATCTAAAACATGATGGGTATGTCTGTAGAACTTGGCAGGAATATACTGTTCCCTTAGTTCCTTATATTTCGGACATACTAAAATGAAGTGTATTTCCGTTTCTCTAACAAAAGAAAATGGGCAATTCAAATTTTACGTGTCCGAACTCAACGAAAGCGCCATTAAAAAAAAAAAAAAAACACCTTAAAAAAAAAAAAAAAACAAACAAGCAAAAAAAAAAAAAAAAAAAAAAAAAAAGGCGCGCTGGATTTGTTGAGAACGACGTAGTGGGAGTAACGCGCCAAACCTGATTATACTCATCCTCGCCGAATATTCTCACGAGAACCTTTCCAGCACACCAATCACATTCACAAGTATTTTTTGCGTATGCAGCACTAGTCCACAGATGTAAGTGACGTCACTAGGCCACCAAACGAACGGTCCACACAACTGACTTGAAAAATGCGACGCGCGTCGACCTCCTGGGTCTTCGTTAGATTAGACGACCAAATATACGTGACAAAGACCCCTTCCCCCCCCCTCACACACACACACACACACACACACACAAACTAACAACACAACACCCCCCTAAAAAAAAAAAAAAAAAAAAAAAAAAAAGCCACACACACAACCCCCCCCAAAAAAAAACCAACAAAAAACAAAAACAAAAACAAAAACAAACAAACAAACAACAACAACAGCAACAGCAACAACAACAACAACACCCACACAAACCAATACTTATCTGTGATTATATGAAATGTCATCAATTTTGAATTAGGGAAGAAAACAAACCGTAACAGAACGATCCTTTTATGGACAGAAAAATAATGGCGACGTTTCGTTTCATGAGGACGTCACCAGGTTGTTGCTATGGCGGTGATACCCAGCTACGCAGCATTTCATGTCTTCAAACATTTCTGAAACAGCATATCTGGCCAACCGTCATGACATACATTTTTTTTAAAGGTTCTGTTTCGTTTCTTTTTTTTTCCCCCTCTCTTCCTTTCTTTGTTTCTTCCTTCCTTCCTCCCTTCCCTTTTTCTCCTTCTTTCCTTCCTTCCTTTCTTTCTGTTTTCAATCTTGTTCTTCGCATTTCCATTTCCCTCCTCCTTTCTTTCCTTCCTTCCTTTCTTTCTGTTTTCAATCTTGTTCTTCGCATTTCCCATTGACTATTCAAGGTAATTCCGCATTCTACTTTTTTCTTTTCAGCTTTATTCAGAGTATTGGTTATGTACACAGAATGTAAGGCCGATTCTTTACGTTTCACCACCTGTACTCTGCTCATGCGACGGAACGTCCGATGTTAACACTATCAACACAGACCCTCGTTCTGCTCTACGTGCCCAAGTGTACTGCAGTCACAGCACTGAAATTCCCTCAGGACACCTGATTTTGACCAAAAAAAAAAAAAATTTTCCTTAAAAGCCCAAATCCGACAGTGACTTTTATTTTTGTACAGCGAAATAGAGCTATCTTTCATCTTCTTGATGATAAATGTTTTGAAAGTCAAAAATAATTATTTTGTTGTTGTTTTGACCGAGTTGAAAATGACAAGGAGCACCGATTCAGTGCTTGAAGACGCCAACAGGTTGGTTGCTTTCTCTTCAAATTAACCAATGAAATCGACTGTTAGTAGCCTGCTAACTGGTGTGATATGACGTAGGAAGGACTGTATTTGTACGCTGACACCACTGGTTAAACGGAATCCGGGAAATTCGGTCATTTGTACTTTTTCAGAAGAACGTCGCTGTCATTCTCGCGACGAGTCCTGAGTGACAGATTGTTTGCCGCGTCGCCGAGTAGCAAGTCGGGCGCCGCGGTCATTCTCGCGGCGTGTTGCGAAAAAGTTAACCTCCTCGACAAGACGTGACGGATTCGAACCTAAATCACAAACAAATAGGGGTCACTCTTGCTCCAATGAGGAAATCATTATACGCCTGTAACTTAACTCCAAACGAACGCTGCTTACGACACCGAATCGCCCGGCAGATATGATAGCAGAGAGCACGTGCTCTGAGCTGTATCATATTTGCTGGGCGATAACGTACGTTTGGAGTGTGCTCTGTGCTATCATATAATCTGGCGGGCGATCGGTGTCGTAAGCAGCGTTCGTTGGGGTTATGGGCGAGTATTTATGTCATCATGATAGCAAGAGTTACCTTACCTTGCTTCCTACTTTCTATTCACTGTTCCCTCCTTCACTGAAGATTCCCGTTCAAACAATTCTGCCCACCTCCAACACCTTCAATTACTGCTTGCAGTGAATATGATTTGATATGTTGATGAAAGCATTATTTGAAAAAAAAAGATCCTCCTCGCTGTGAGAGAACGACTGTTCTCTTCTCTCTCTCTCTCTCTCTCTGTCTCTCATACACACACACACAAACGCGCGCGCGCGCGCGCGCGCGCACACACACACACACACACACACACGCACACACACACACACACACACACACACGCACACACAACGAAATACAGCCCTTTTTTGGGGGGGTGGGGGGGGGGGGGGTGGGAGGGGGGGGGTCCTATAATACGGATGCGTTTGAGGAATCTGTCGTTGAATAAATCGGCTGCAAGGTTCGGCTGCAAAACCGACAATCGTGAATTAGAAACTCCTGAGGTCGGATGTTTTCCCTCTTTATTCCCCCTCCCCCTCTCTTCTCCCGCAACCCAGCAGTAAACGGGTACTTGATTCAGCTCAGGGTAGGTTTACGGCGGCAGAAGAGAGGGATGGGCACCGCCCTCCTTTAATGCTATGCCCCGGGCATGGGTCACATGTCTCCACGGCCATGGGATCTTTAACCTTTTCACGGAGATACAAATGCCATCAATGTATTTACATACCGACAGTTTGACTGGAATAGTAGTTAAAAGTTGCTTCCCTTGTTTGTGACTTGCTGTCTACAGATCACGGCCTTTCTGAAGATTTTCCAGTTTTTTTTCTTTTTTTTTTTTCAGGGGAAAGGGGTGAGGGTGGGGGTGGGGGTGGGCATCATCGGCTGCCTCGTTACATTTGAAAGAAGTAGTGTATATTTTGCGTGTGAGGAGAGGGAGCGGTGGGGGTGGGATGGGGGAAGGGGGTGAGGGAAATGAGCCTTTCAGGTATGGACTAAACGATTTTCTTGTTTTGTATTGATCGGTATTCTGAGCTTATTGTAATGTAACGACCGGTATTTGGGGCTCATTGTTAGGTACTGACAGTTATTTGGCTTGCATTTACCGCGATTTTGGTTTCTTGTTAGGTCTTGACCGGTATTTTTGGCTTATGGTTATGTATTGATCGGTATTTTGGCTCATTGCTAGGTATTGACAGTTATTTGGCTCATTGCTAGGTATTGACAGTTATTTGGCTCATTGCTAGTTATTGACAGTTCTTTGGCTCATTGCTAGGTATTGACAGTTCTTTGGGTCATTGCTAGGTATTGACAGTTCTTTGGGTCATTGCTAGGTATTGACAGTTATTTGGGTCATTGCTAGGTATTGACAGGAGGAGGGGGGAGGAGGGGGGAGGGGGAGGGGAAGGATGTAGAAAAAATGTTCTTCCCACAAAGTGGGTGGGAATGAAGTATACCTTTATTCATTTCCAAGGAAAGAGAGTTCAGGAGGGGAGATAAGAGGACAGAGGATTGGGGGAGATGGAAAAAGTTACAAGAACAAACAAAACCTCCTTCAGACGGATTCGAACTCCAGTCTATCGATCAAGTTTCCAAAGTTGGGTGGGGGGGGGGGGGGGGGGGGGGGGGGATGGCGGGGGGGGGGGGGGGGGGGGGGGGGGGGCTTTCACAGCTCTGTGCTTCATAACTCTGAAAAATACTTTTGGACACAACAGGTCAGTAAATAACGAGTTTCATTTTGAAGCTTTATTTTTTTTTTTTCAATTCAAGTAAATAGAAAAAAAAATCCAGAAGAAAAATACTAGAGGAGTGTATGGATATGAAAATGTCATAACAATACACCATTGAATAAAAAAAAATCGAGTGAACCTCTACACATACAAGTTCGCAAAAAACACGCACGCGCGCATACACGCACGCGCGCACACACGCACTCACGCACGCGCGCGCTCGCGCGCGCACACACACACACACACACACAACACACACAAGTGTTTAAAGGTACCTGAGCAAAATAAAGACATAATCGTCCATAAAACAATAACAAAAACAAACAACCAAGCAAACATAAACTGTCTTGTTAACAACATCAAGAACATAATCGTACAGATGTTGTTATGTTGTTGTTGTTGTTGTTGATGTTGTTATTGTTGTTGTCGTACCCTGGCTAAAAAAACTCCAGGGATAATCCGAACAGCCGAAGTACGTGAACACTATGGTACAAATGCCTCAGCTAGGCATGAGAACATTACGTGTGTGACCGTTTTTGATTACCCCCGCCACGTGGGCAGCCACACTCCGACTTCGAGGGATTTTGAAGACTGACCATGTTATGCTAGGGGCATGTAATGACTGAAGACAGATAAAAAAAGTATATCAACAACAAACAGCACTTGTGGAACAATCATATACAACAACGAACACAACTTTAAAAAAAACCCCCTACATCCACGTACAGATGCGAGATCAATCTCCTAGTGTAAATAGATATTACAGTTGAAGAGCCTACTGCAAACAATAAATCCAACGCTTCACATGCTTTCCCAATCCATGAAGTCTCACGCTTGGCATCCATTGTGACTGAAATACACCTTCAGCCGGCGCAGCAGGGCAGAACAACACTAATTAAAATTTGTCACAACACCAATTCAATTTTTTTGAAAGAGTCGTCCCTGATACGGAGATGTTTCCTAAACTGCATTTGCGGGTTAAAAAAGCTAACAAACAAGGAAACAGGATGGGAGAGAGAGAGAGAGAGAGAGAGAGAGAGAGAGAGAGAGAGAGAGAGGAGAGAGAGAGAGAGAGAGAGAACAGACCGACTACTGCTTTCATTTGAGACATTGAAGGAGTAAGGAAACAGAGAGCAGGTTTCAGCTGATAGTACACGGCTTAACCATATTCTCAGTATGAAAAAAAAAAAAAAGAAAGAACGATGCACATAAAGGGGAAAAAAAGACCGTTGAGAACTAATGAAATGCGTTCGCCGTTAAAACAAGAGTTTCCATTTCCGGGTGAAATTTCAGTTTGGGGGGGGCCCCCTCTACTTTCGACATGTAAATCGCCCTCGAACACGTCTCCTCTGCTTCAAAGATCAAAGGGGATTCAATTAGAAACTAGCCTTAATGCTCCACAAATGCCCACTAATCACTCACATCGGCATGCTCCAACTTAAGGCCGGCTTTAATATTTCACGCAAAGAAGCTCTCTTTCAAAGGGAAGCGACTGATATGGAATTTTTGGATACAGGGCCCCCCGAAACTCAAAGTTATGCCCTAAAAAAATAATATCGATTACAAAATCGGGGTTTCCGTTTTAATGACGGGACTTTTTCTCCCTATTTTTTTTTTTTTTTTTTTTTTAAAGCATGGACTCATAATTCGGATTACATACATGTCACCATGCTCGATTATTGCCAGTCCTACGCACACTGAGTGGACAACCTTCTCCTAACTGTAATGAAACATTCTCTCGGATGTCATCATCGCTTTCGATCGCTTCATTACGGAACCTCCCCCTCCCCCAACCCTCACCCCCTCCCTCGTTGTTGATGACCGGAAGTACCCGGAAGTACCGGAAGTCATCTTTCGCTCTAAAGCCGCGTGATCAGGTCGGAAAGCTCGGGAGCTGGTGTTGTTGGGAAACACGTGAAACGTCTTTGTTTTCTTTGTTTGTGTGTCTTTTCCCCCCTCATTGTTGCGGCACACACGGCAGTGGCTAATGCAATTTCACTTCGTGCTGGTGAAACTGCATTTTGACTCGCCACGGTGACAACACTTTAAAGGCGGGTTCATCCTCTTATCCTCCTCCACGCAGCAGCAAACCCCTCACCCCCATCCCTGTCTCCTTTCTCTTTTATTCGTACTGGAAAAAAAAAAATCATTATTCACAGGAAATCACAGAAAATCATATTATTCACAGCAAATTATTTGGCAGTACTGCTACGCACGCGCGCGCGCGCGCGCGAGCACACACACACACACACACACAGGGGTAAGTACGATAACTTCTTTTGAAGCCAAATGTGGTCATAGTCCACGTGACTCTAGTCAGGTGCTTATCGTTTACCTGCTAAAGGGGCTGAATGTGGAAAAAGGTCAGGTACACATTATTCATCTTCTTATGGGGATAAATGTGCAGTAACTCGGGGGTTGTGTGTGTGTGTGTGTGTGTGTGTGTGTGTGTGTGTGTGTGTGTGTGTGTGTGTGTGTGTTGTGTGTGTGTGTGCGTGCATGCGTGCGTGCGTGCGTGTGTGTTTACGTGCGCGCGCGTGTGTTGTGTGTATGTGTGCACGCGCGTGCGTCCGTGGGCGCACGCGTGCGAGCGTGCGTGCGTGTGTGTGTGCGTGTGTGTGTAGTGACATATGTATATGTAAATATTCAAACACATCTAGACAGATATATTGGCAGATAGACAGGCAGACATATAGATACAGACACATAGACAGACAGACAGACAGACACACATACAGGTAGATATCGTGCACGCGCCGAGTTCTTGACCTATTCGCAGTTGTCCCTATTTGTCCGGACACACTTGCCCAGACGTGTGTCAAACACTAGCTCTACGGTCCACGCTCTTTCACCGTTTCCCCCCCCCCCCCTCTCTCTCATCTCTCTCTCAACCCCGGCCCTTATACCCCCCCCCCCCCCCCCCCTCCCCCCTCCTTTTCGTTCCTTGCACCCAGCCTTCCTTCCCCACACTCACGCCCCCACCCCATCCCCCCTTCATCCCTTCCCCCCCTCCCTCCCCACTTGCTTTTTTCTGCCCCCATCTCCCACCTCCTCACCTCTCCCCCCCCCCCCCCCCCCCCCCCACTCGGCAGCAGAGATCGAAGAACCGCAAACAGTGCCCAGACCCCTTACACATTTGTGAATGCAGGTCTTCCCGCCTGCCCCCCCGCCCCACACCCCTCCCACGTCCTCCCTCCAATCATTTGATCCCCTTTCCAGGGGTGGGAGCCGAAAATCATAGTTATACTGACAAGGCCGGGGGTCCAGGGGGCCGCTTTAGGCCTATGGTGGGGTGCAGGGGCAATGCCCTGCTGGGGTGGGTGGGGGGTGGGGGGTGGGGGGTGGGGGGCGTTGCCCCCCCAGATGCTTAAGAAAAATGTCTTGCCGAGACACTTTCGTGGCCTCTCCTTGAAAACAAAGTTAATAATTAAATGCTATACAAAAAGGACTCGAAATATGACTTACGGCTTAAATATCAAATTGAAAATGTTATGCCAAGTACTGAGAATACATCTCAAATTCAGTAAACCATCAAAACAAAATAGAATGGAATGTATTTACTCACCAGTGATGTTAATAGAAGATAGTGGCCAAACTTCAATCGCTTAATTTTGAAGTTCAAGAATTAGGATTCCTGTTTTTCGTGGGTTTTCGTTTTGGTCTTACATGGCTTAAATTCAGCTGAGAGTCAATGTCTGCACTAGCACTTGGATTGGAACAAACGCTGAGCAAAATCAAAAGCTGCAGAGGGCCAAGTCTTGCAATAGAAATCAGTGGCTGGTGGCACTGGGGCAACTGAAAAATGAAAGACAATGGTTAGAGTGGATGTATGTTTCAGCGCATTCAATCTTTCCACATGTTTCGTCTCCTAGGAATGCACTTCGATCGACTTTTTACCATTTGACTTGTAAGCTTGCAACTGCACAGTATACACCAAGCAGCGCCCACTTCATTTGTTTTCCGCAGCCATTTTCTGAACAGACGATTCAATTCGTCCATCTCATCCATCCATTCATTTCTCCACTTGTTTTTCTTCAGGTCATTGTCGATCTTCCGTGCCTCTGCTTCGTCGTTAATCAGCTCCATTTTTGACAAATATAAAGCACGATGATATGGTCTTCGCGCACTGAAAACAAATGGCGGATTTCAAATACGAGTGGCGCCAAAACCTGGAATCGGAACAGGGAACGCGCACACGGGAAGAAAAAAAAAGGAAAACATTTGCTATACGGGATTCCGTATCAATACGGAAGACCTCCTCTACCCACCCCTCTTACCTCTTCTCCCTCTCCCTCCACCCTCTTCGGGGGATGGGGGTGAAGGGGGGGGGGGGGGGGGTGAAGGGGGGAGGAGGAAATTTTGGGTAGAAAGAAAAGAACAGGTGGTGTTAAAAAGGGAGGAGGGGGGAAGTGGGGGGAGGGAGAACAGGCAGGAGGGTAGGGAGGTTGGGGTTGGGGGGTGGTGGTGGTGGTGGTGGAAGGATGAGAGGAGGGTGAGAGGTGGGGGGTTGGGGATGGGGAAGGGGGATGGGGGGGGGGGGGGGGGGGGGGGGACGGAAAACCAGCTTAGGTGCCAGATGACAGAATTCCAGTACTTTCATTTCGTCATTTTTCAAACACAAGCAATGGTGAAACACACACACACACACACCACACACACACACACACACACGCACACACCAGACGCTTTGATTCTGTTTCACTGGGAAAGAGAGAGAGAGAGAGAGGAGAGAGAGAGAGAGAGAGAGAGGAGACAGACAGACAGAGAGAACCAGACAGAACAGAGAGAGAGCGAGCAGACAGACAGACAGACAGACAGAGAGAGAGAGTAGAGAAGAGAGAGAGCGCGAGAGAGAGAGAGAGAGAGAGAAAGCAGGAGAAGACCAGCAAAGTAAGGNAGAGAAGCATGACAGCCCAAGCAAAGTACGTAGCACGACAAAAGGGCAAAGAGAACGGAGATGGAGAGGAATCCTCAAAAAAAAAAAAAAGAAAAAAAAAAAGAAAAGAAGAAGAAACAGAGAAACGGTAAACCCCCCCCCCCCCCCCCACTCCTCTCGCTTTTCCTTCCATCCCCCCCCTCTCTCTCTCTCCTCTCGTGTAATCACCACACAATCAATCACCTAAAAAAGACACACATTATACCAAACGCTTAAAGACCCTGATTGACAACAAACAGCAGAGACCAAGCCCCCCCCCCTTCCCCCCCAAAAAAAGAAAAACTACACACAACACACACACACACACACACACAGACAGCACACACACACACCCAACCAAACCAACAACACACACACAAGAGAAAACCCTCACCAGCTGACAATAGCAAAGAGGCCACACACGATACGACACCACTGCCAATGGAATAGACAGGGTGTATATCTCACTTTCCCCAATGAGATACATGGCCTGGGCCGACTTCCTTCAACATTAAACACAAAAACAAATTCAGCGGTGAGAGCTGAGAGGAGAGAGAGAGACGAGAGAGAGAGATAGAGAGAGAGAGAGAGAGAGAGAGAGAGAAGAGAGAAGCCACGTGTTTCTGTTAGGTGATAGTCCCGAGTACAGATAGAGAGAGGCGAGAAGAGAGAGAGTGGAGGGAGAGAGAGAGAGAAGATGAGAGAGAGCCGGAGGGAGGAGAGAGAGATAGAGAGAGAGAGAGAGAGAGAGAGATAGAGAGAGAGAGAGGAGAAGGGACAGAGAGTCACAGAGAAAGAAAGACAGAGCGGCGGAGGGGGTAAGTGAGAGCGAGAGAGGGGGAGCGAGACGGGGGAGTAGGGAGAAGGAGAGAAGGAGAGAGAGGAGAGAGAGAGCGAGAGAGAGAGAGAGAGAGAGGGAGAGAGAGAGAGAGTTCCCATAAGTCACAGAGAGCAGAGATAGTCGCGAGTATAAGTAACAGAGATCATATGAAGGAGATAGGGGGAAGGGGAGGAGAGAGGGAGAGAGAGAGTGGAGCGTGCTGAGAGGAGTGAAGAGAGAGGAGGAGGAGGAAGGGGAGAAAAGAGAGAGAAACAATACGGGAGAGAGGATAGGTCCACCGATAGAAAGAGAGAGAGAAGAGTTGGGGGTGGATAGAGGAAGATGGAGGGCGAGGAAAGGAGAGACCAGATAGAGACAGAGGTGGAAGGAGGGACAGAGAGGAGGGGAGAGAGAGAGAGAGTAGAGAGAGAGATTGGAGAGAGAGAGAGAGAGAGCGAGAGATGAGAGAGAGAGATAGAGAGACACAGTCACACAGTACATCACACAGAGCAAAAAAGGGAGTAGTTGTTTCCCCCCCCATATCCCATCATCTTTTGTTTACACACTGTTAACAGTGATGTGTGTCCGGCTGCTGACGTGGAATAACCAGATTCCTGTTAAACTTCCTTCTGGCCAAGGCTGGACCTCTCCTTGTAAGGTTGAAACTCACCTGTTGTCAGGCGCTTTCCACGGCACACACACACACACACACACACACACCCACACACACACACACACAACACGACACACACACACACACACCCCCCCTCCCACGAGAAGCACACACATAACATGTGTTAAGAGCACAACATAACGGAACAAAACAACCCACAACAACCGAAACAGTCCAACAACAGACTATACATCTCGATTAGCATACATACACAACAGACCCACACACCACACACACTATGATGCACATACAACACAACATACACACAACACACACAACAACCGCACCGCCGCAACGCATACATAACAGACACACACATCGAACCCTATGGCAACACACAACAACAACCACGACCAGCGCGCTCGCACGCGCGCACCACACACCACATACATGCAAAACAACACTCGCCTCCTCCGCTCCGGCTCTCTCTTTGCCTCTTTCCTTTTTTTTCTTTTCTTTCCCCTCCCCTCTTTTCCTCTCTCTCACCTCCTCTCAACCACCCGTTTTCTCCCCACCCACCCCCAAGCCGACCCCCAACCACACCCCACACACACACACTTTCCCCTTTCCCCCACTGACTATACACTAACAAAATAAATCAACCAACTTACAAACAAACACTCCCACACTCCAAACACACTCCCTCCTCTCCCCACAAGCACATCCAACGCAACTACCCCAACAACATCGTCAATAAATCAAACAAACATCGAACTCATCACAACATCAATCATCTTGGTGACATACAATCCTTACGGACGCTTAACGGGGGACCACAGAGGCCACGCGGCCATGCCCCGAGGCCAGGGCCCGAGCTGGCCGACTTCAAAGCGGCGTCGCAGACAACTCAGGTCTGTGTCGCCCACACCAACCCCGACTGGTGCCAACAGGGGTTGAACACAAGCCGTTGTGACTGCTTGGAGGGAACAACCATCTATTCACGACCAGGTAGTTTAAAACCCGGCCAATTTACGTATACGGTACGGACGGACGCCGCCTGATGAACCCCGAACGGGATCCCCATCCTCCATTCCCTTCCCCCTCTCCCCCCCACCACCGCCCCCCCACCCCCCATCCCTATTACCCACGCTCCTGCTCATAACCCCACAAACCGCATCGCCTCCCATAAACAACCCAAGCTCCCCCTACGCTACCCAGCCAAACGCCTCTCTCTCGCTCCACCTCTTGGAAACCGCACGCGCTCAAAACCACGCTTTCCCACCGCTCGCGCCCCCACCTCACCCGGCGCTTCCTCCCCGCTCCCTCTCTCCTCCGCTCTATCCACCACGCTCCCTACCGGTCAGCTTCCCTCGTCCCAGGCCTCCCCGAGCTCCCTGCTCCCTCCCGTCGCTCGGCTCACTTCAACCACGTTCCCCTCTCTCCTCATCTCGCTCCTTCGCATGGGGCTCATACCCCACGCTCCTTCCTGTCGCTCCTCGCCCCTCCCGCGCTCTCCCTCCTCTCTCCCCTCTCCATCCACGCCTCTAGCTCCTCCTCCCGCCGCCTCACGCTGCTTCCCCCCGCCCCCCCTCGCCCTCCTCCTCCGCTTTCCAAAACCTCCTCCTCTCCTTCCTCTCCTCCTCTAACTCGACTATAAACCTCTACCGCCCCACGCCCCCAGCCAATCCGCCAAAGAAGCTTTATTACAGAATTCTGCGAATCACACTAGTCGGCCCGACCCAACATCTAAATATTCTAGAGTAGCCTCACTGTATTAGTAGGAGAGGATCGAGCTGATGAGAGCGAGAGAGATAGATAGAGAGAGAGAGAGTGGGAGGGAGGAGGGAGAGAGAGGAGAAGGGAGAGATAGAGGCGAGAGGGCTGGAGGGGGGCGGGGGGCGGGGAGGTGGTTGTGGTGTGTGGATGAGGAGGAGCTGACGAAGAAGCCGACAGGCAGTGGCAGCATCTAGCCAGCTCAGCGCGGGGCCGTCACAGGGTCTCAACCTCGGACTAACCTCGACACGACGGAAAACCACGGAGCAACCACCAACCCAAACCAACCAACCAACTTCCAATCAACCAAACCGAACTCTCAACATGCTTTTTTTTGCCACTGCTTATCCTATCTCTTTGAGCGGCGGGGTGGCATTGTAGGGGGGGGGGGGTAGGGGTGGGGGTTGGGTGGGTTGGTGTGCTGCGTGTTTTGCGAGTCGCATTGACTTATCTTCTTTTTGTGACTGACGCTCTCTCTCTCCTCTCTGGGCTCTCCTCTCTATTGAACTTGTTCATGTCCCCTTCTTTTTCCCTTTGGTCGGTCCTTCCCCTTTCATGCATATAACCCCAACCCCCCAACCCCCCCCCCCCCCCCCCCCCCCCCCCCCGCCCCCAGTCCCTATCCCCCGTCTCTCCAACCCTTCCTACCAACATAAACTCACTTCTTCCTGTTTCTTTCTTCCTGTCTGTCGCTCTGTCTGCTTGCATATCTCCCTCTGTCCTCCTCTCCTCTCTCTCTCTCTCTCTCTCCTCTCTGCATATGTTCCGCCCCATCTCTGCTGCTCTCTGCCCCCCCCCCCCTCCCCCTTTCATTTCCACCCCCCTAACGTCTTTCTTATATGTTAAAGATCCTTTGGTTTTGTCTCTCTCTTAATGAACAGCTTTAACTCCCCCGCACCTTCTCTACTCGACAACCAGACCAACTATGTGCTCTGTGTCCCAACACCTTCTTTCCAAAGCATAGACAGCCCACCCAGGCTAGATGCTCTATGTTCCCCACACCTTCTCCACTAGACAGCCAACCCGGGCTATATGCTCTATGTCCTCCGCTAGACAGCCAACCCAAGCTATATGCTCTATGTCCACCACACCCTCTCCACTAGACAGCCCACCCAGGCTATATGCTCTATGTCCTCCACACCTTCTCAATAGACAGCCAACCCAAGCTATATGCTCTATGTCCACCACAACTTTCCTCCACTAGAACAGCCAACCCAGGCTATATGCTCTATGTTCCCCCACACTTTCTCCTAGACAACCAACCCAAGCTATATGCCTCTATGTCCATCACACCTTCTCTCCAAGAATAACCCAGGTCATATGCTCTATGTTCCCCCCACCCTTTCCCCTAGACAGCCAATCCAGCCCCTATAGTCTCTATGTCCACCACACATCTTCCCTCCTAATGGCCAACCCAGGCGATATGCTCTATGTCCTCCACACCCTCTCCACTAGACAGCCAACCCAGGCTATACGCTCCGTGTTCCCCAGCACCTCCTCTACAAAAGAGCTACCCCAGCCTGAGCGCGTTGGATGTCGGCAGTCAGTACCAGTCGCTCCTCTTGCCCTCCCTGGCGGCAGCGATTTATCGCCCCTTTCCATCAGTGATCGCCCCTGTCCTCCATCATCTCCCCCTGTTAACGAGCTTTGCCCCCCCTTGCATAACTGCCCCCTCCGCATACCTCCTCCCCCTCACTCCCCCAACCCCCTCCTTCCCCCTGAGATAGGGCTGAGGTTTTGACGGTCTCTCGCCCCGGAAGGAAAACGCCGATTAGCTTTTCCACAATGCTTATCGCCGCATCAAATATTAAACAAGTGCCCGGGTGTCGCGGGGCAGAGGTCTGGGAATCGATCGCTTTGGGAACCACGCCGTCTAGGCACTGAACCGTGCGCGGACAGCTTTGATTTTCACACCCTCTCCATCCCCCCTTCTTCCCGCCCGAATCAAACGGTAATCAAAAGGTGGTGGAAAAGGAGGACAGGAGGAGGGGGAGGGGGCTGGCTGGGGGTGTGGGGATTGGGGGTGGAGGTGGAAGCGCTAAGCGTGTGATGGGAAATAAAACGTAAGAAAAAAAATCGATATATAAGAAATAACAATAAGAGTTTTTGTTTGTTTGCTGGAAAAAAAAAAAAATAGAAAAGAAAAAAAAAAGTAAAAGAAAATTTACATTTCGGACTTCCTTTCAGTTGTAATTTCTCATTTTATTAAAACAAAAAAACCCCTAACAAACGCATCGACACAGATACACACAAAGCATGCGTGGGCGGGGGCACACGCACACATACACGCGCGCGCGCGCACACACACACACACACCACACACACACAACACACACACACACACACACACACACTGACAGAAAATGACTATTAATGACCATTAATTCCATGTGCTTACGGTAATACCTTTTCCAGAAATTTAAAACCGTTTGCCCAGACTGTTACCATCAACGCCAAACATCCTGGCTGCTCTTAAAACTTGAAAGACGGCGAACGGTTGCGAATCTGATCATAGTTTGGATTTAATATTCAACGTTTCAACATTCCACACTGTTCTTTTCTTCTTTACCCTTCTCCTCCTGCTATCATTCTATGCCAAGAACATAAAAGATATCTGTTCAAAATATTCATTATCTTCTATAGCGGACTTGCTCAGACATCCAGGGCGTAAGCAAAAAAAAAAAAAAAGAAGGAGATAGAAATCAATAACAACAACAAAAAAAAGAAAAAAAAAAAAAAAAAAAGATTCTTAAAGGAATAGTCTATTAATCTACTGGTCTCCGAAACAGAACGCCAGCATGAAAGACAGCCAGCAGCCGACGCCTGTTTTCAGTGTTTAAAGAACGCATCAGGCTCGCTACCAGAAGTTGTAGGCCCATCGGCTAGATCCGGAAAGTTAAAACAAGAAAACAAAACAAATAAAAAAAAAAAACCACTAAAAAAAACCCCAAACAAACAAAACAACAACAAAAAACCCGACAGATGAAGAGACAACCAACAATTTTCTTGGGGTGGGTGGTGGTGGTGGTGGGAGAAGTTGATGCAGATGGGATTGAAATCCTATACGGTGGGGCCATTCCCGCGCCCCCCGCCCCCCCCCCCCCCCCCCCCCGTTGTTGACCTACGCACAATGCTCTGTAAATGTGAATTCATCTTTACAAGGTAAACTTCATCTTTCTTTGTTGTTTTTTTTTTTCACTCCAGGGACTTATGCAACTTATGTTCCGTCCCTTTTCATATATTTGATTGTTTTGTTTGCTTGTTGAAAACAACTGTGGAAAAAAGGTAAATAAAACTTTCACTAAAAAGAAAAAGCCGAATCTACACCGATCAAGACACTGTACTCTCTCTCCATACCCCCTTATACCCACTTGTCTCCCACGCGTTAGAAAAAAAAAAAAAAAAAAGTCCCCCCAATCTCCATACCACACAGCCCCCCCCCCCCCCCCCCAAAAAAAAAAAAAAAAAAAAAAAAAAAATCAACAAAAGCAACACAGGAACAAAGGAGAAAAGCAAAGGACCTCGGCGAGTACGAGAACTGCCACGGCCAAGGGAGGAAACCCACCAACACTCGTCAGCCGAACTTCAGGGGTGACGCCCCCTCAGCTTTCTTCAATCCGATGGCTGCTGCGGGGAGGGAGGGTAGGGGGTGGGGAGAGTATGGGATTGGCGGGGAGGGGGGAGGGGGAGGAGGGGGTGGGGGGGAGTCGCTATCGGCGGGCGGTGGCGGCAAACTGGAGAACTATCGAGCCTACGACGAGTGCGTGCGTGCGTGCATGCGTGCGTGCATTCGCGCGCGCGCCGCGCGTGGTGTGTGTGTGTGTGTGTGTGTGTGTTGTACGTGCGGTCTTTTTTTCACCCCCCTCTTAACCCTTCGGCTCCTGCCGTTTATGTCAGGTCATCATCATCCTCATCCGTCGTCGCCACTGGGCCTCCGAGTCTTTGGACCGTTTGTATCGATTGGAGATTTTTTTTTTCCTTTTGATCGAGGGGAATGCATGGTGAAGGGAGTGGGGATGCTGGGGTGGTGGGGGCCAGCAGAGCGGGACGGGGGGTGACGTTGGGGGGGGGGGGGGGGGGGGGGGGGGGGGGGGGGGGGGGGGGGGGGGGGGGGGGGGGGGGGAGAACGGGGGGGGGTGGGGGGGGGGGGGGGGGGGGGGGGGGGGGGTGGGGGGGGGGGGGGGGGGGGGGGGGGGGGGGGGGGGGGGGGGGGGGGGGGGGGGGGGGGGGGGGGGGGGGGGGGGGGGGGGGGGGGGGGGGGGGTTGGGGTGGGAGGGGGGGGGGGGGGGGGGGGGGGGGTGGGGGGGGGGGGGGGGGGAGGGGAGGGAAGGGGGGTGGTTGCAACGGACCATTCCCGGTCATGCCTTATATGCACGAGCTGCCTGTGCACTGGACTTTTCTTGGTATTCTTCTAGAACGGATCCAGGAGGCTAATAAAGGATTTGTGATGGCCTGGCTGTCTGTAACACGGAAACCCACGATGGGGTAGAAGGGAGGAGAGTGGGGGAGGGGAGTGGGGAGTAAGGGACGAAGGGAGGGAGAGGAGAGAGATAGAGAGAGAGAGAGAGAGAAGAGAGCGGGAGGAGAGCAGAATACTTTATCCATATTCACATATACATACATACACTAAATGTATATAGACCACAAACGAACAAACAAAAGTACACCCATACCAGCAGCATGCGCGCGCGCCAATGCGAAATTACAGCGGTCAATTTAACAACCCCCCGACCACACACACGACCCCACACACACACAAACACACATTCACACAATCACAACGACACTACACACACGAGTTTATGAACGCCTGCACCACGACACTACCTTTATCCACTCTCACCTTCTCCCTTCCCCCCTCTTTTCCTTCATATCATTCTGATTGTTATATTGTGGAGGGGGTTATGCCTTTGTTTTTTTTTATGTCTGTGTCTAGGGACTTATCTTTGTATTTCACTTCTTCGCTTTCATCATCTATTTTGTTTGCTTTTTCTTGTTGTTGTTGCTAGTTCCTCCTGTTTGTGGGACGTGCTGTGTTGACGTTAACCACGCTGTTTACCTTGGCCTGGTCGTTTGACTGTCTTTGTCCATGGTGACGAGGGGGATCCTCCACTGGCTCAAGGTTTCCGGTAGCTATGAAGGAATGCGTGTGGGGCGCTGTTGTCCAGCTGACCGTGTACAGCCACTGCAACGACGAAGGGCAGGTCAAGATGACAGGTTAGTTCTAAGGACTTACTACGATGACGCATGACGAAATAGCGTCACAAATCACATCGTCGAGGATGACGGTGTTGTCGTCTCTGTCTTCATCGAGTGGCAAGCGTGGCGAGAAAACAGACCTAGTCCTCGTCCAGCGTTGATCGTCTGCTCTTGAATTCAGTGTGTTCAATGTCCCTCCGTCTCGGTCAACCCCACGATACTATCATCTCAATCACATCAGTACCTCATCATCATCATCATCATGACAGTCACCCATCACATCACAGCATTAATCATCATCATCATCATCAATCAAGAAAATCAGCCATCAGCAGTAACATCACCTCTCATGAATGAGAACTCCCATCATCATGGCATCATCATCATCATCATCACCATGCCACCATGGTCATTGTCATAGTTCGTGGATCGTCTTGGTGAGTCCATTATCCTGGATTATCGTCGCTAGCACCCGCACCTCTATCCGTACTGACCTAGTAGGGCATTTACCGGCCCTCATGCGTAGGGCAGAGAAAGAAGAGACGAGAGAGATGAGCTAAGGGAGATGGAGAGAGAGAGAGAGAGGTGATGATAGTAGAGAAGAGAGGCAGAAGACCGAGAGAGAGAGAGGGAGGAGTAGAGAAGAGGGAGAGAGAAGAGATAGAGAAGATAATGCGTGGAGAAGAGAGAGGAGATGGAGAGGAAGAGAGAGAGAGAGAGAAGGGAGAGAGAGATACGGAGAGAGAGAGAGAGAGAGATAGGGAGATGAGAGAGGAGAGAGAGGAGACCGAAGAGAAGATAGGAGGGAGATAATAGAGAGAGCATAGTGGAGAGAGAGAGGATGAGAGAGAGAGAAGATAGAGAGAAGAGAGAGAGGGAGGAGGGAGGATAAGAGCGAGGGAGAAGAGATTAGAGAGAGACAGCGAACGATAGAGGACGAGATAGAGGAATAAGAGAAGCACGACAAGAGACGAGAAGGGGGAGTAAGAGTGGATAATAGAAGGGCGTGGGGAAGTAGTGACAGAGAGAGAACGAGAGATGGGTGAGGGGGGAGTGGTGTAGAGCTAGAGGAGGGAGAGATAGAGGGAGGAGAGAAGCAGAAGGTTGAGAGGGAGGAGAGAGCGAGGGAGAGGGAGGGGGATGAAAGGAGATTGGGAGAGCATGAGGGACGGAGAGAGAGAGAGAGTAGAGGAAGTAAGTAAGAGAGATTAGAGAGAGCCTAAAGGGGACAGAGAGACAGAGTCACAGAGAAAGAAAGACAAAGAGCGCAGAGGAGGGGTAAGTGAGTCGAGAGAGGGGGAGAGAGGCTGTGAGGTCAGCAGTGGAGACCATACTGTCAGTCAGAGGGAAAGTGTTCTGAACAGGAGTAGAGCAGTCTGGAGCAGTCTGGAGCAGTCTGGAGCAGTAAGCAGTGGGAGACAGAACTTTCTTCCGACCGTAAGATCCGGCTGGTAATTGTTCTTTGAAGGGATAAACAATGTTGAACACTACTGGTCAAAAGGCCTTGCCTGTGACAGAAGAACGGCAGAGTAGTCTTTGCTGGAAAGAGGCGAGATCAAATCTCGCAGATCTTCGGTGTTTAGAGAGATCCACGGCGGAACATGCGTCGTCTGGAAATCTGGAAGGATCACTAACAACTGCAAGCTCATGCCAGAGTTTTTCAACGGGGAGGAATAAGCTGGCTAATTTCGCGCTTGATGGGTGGCTTATACATAACAAGGACGTTTATCCATTATCTTTTTGAATCAAAATCCGGGTGGAAAATCAATCACAAGTTTGGTACTTCGGTTCAGAAAACGGGGTCCAAACAATGGTGGAGAGGTAGGGTTCCCTTGCGTGTACAGACACAGTTAAGGGACGGTAGCAGCGCTCCCAGATTGTGTGGAAGCCTTTGACGAAGCATGGGATCGAGGTCCGAGATAACAAGGTCTTCCCACAGCCGTAGTCCAGTCTGGCGCAGATTAGAGGCACCATACAGACGAAGAGGAGGGTGGGATTTTTCTTTACATTTTTATCACCAACCCCAATCCGCCCCAACTCCAGAATGTTCACTGCTTTATAACAGGATGTTTTTAGGTACTGGTGGTGACTTTTATCACAGTTGAGTTTCCAATCGAAACCCCTTGCAGAAAATTGGCTTCGTTCACAGCTGAAGTGATCTTTTTTTTGCAGACGAATGTCACAGTCAGTAAAAAAAAAAATCAAAATTATTTAAAAGGGTACGCTGAGGTTTTAGAAGATGAAAAAAAGCAAAAAAAATTTTTCGTGGACTCTGCTGGATCTTATCAAAGCCGAGCAGGAGTCAGGATTGTATGTCTGGTGTACGTAGTTCACACTGCATAGAACGCAAAGTCAATCACCAGCTAAAACAAACAAACAAACAAAAGACAAAGAAAACACACACAAAAACTCGGAAACATGGCACACTGGTATGACCTTATCGCTCATTTCAATACTGAAGAGAACAGGGGGAAGAAATTTCCCCTCTTCCCAAACACACCACACACACACACACACACACACACACACACACACACACACACACACACACACAGAAAGCCCATCCAACTCCTGCTTGTGGATGACTGACACTATGGTGATGACTACACCGAACCTCAAAACCGTCGGTCTGCAGCGAAACTTCTGAGGAACAGAAGGAAACGTATTCGTGAACCCTGAGGACACCAGACCCATAAGGAAACAGATCCATGAGGATACAGATCCATGAGGACACAGATCCATGAGGATACAGATCCATGAGGACACAGATCCATGAGGACACAGATCCACGAGGACACAGATCCATGAGGATACAGATCCATGAGGACACAGATCCATGAGGACACAGACATCCAGATGATGCCCACAGCTACCTAGATCTCTACGATATGCTGTTTATTGGGAAAAGCTCGTGGAACAGTTTCTGGACTCCTCTCCTTCCTCGCCTCCTGTAAGTGTGGGTTGAGAGAGAGAGAGAGAGAGAGAGAGAGAGAGAGAGAGAGAGAGAGAGAGAGAGAGAGAGAGAGTTTATGTGTGTGTATGTGTGTGTGTGTGTGCGTGCGTGCATGCGTGCGTACGTGCGCGCTTGCGTGCGTGTGTTCACGAGAATTTCTCTCCTCAACTCTCATTCCAAAAGCCAAGCTCCTTCTGAAACTGAAACAAGACAGTCGGAAGGCCGATTCCTGCGTCGTCCTGAACCTGAAACAAGACAGTCGGAAGACCGATTGCTGGGATAAAACGCGCACATCCCTTCTTTTCAACACCACATGCTGCACCTGGTCTTCCGTCGACACTGTCGGCACGCTCATTACTGGCTGCAAAACAAGCGCGTCCGTCCTTTCCTCCCCGAAAATGGAATAACGAGGGCAGTCAGAAGCACCCGAACTGTCCGGAGAGATCACTTGACTGTGACTAAACAAGCACGCGCCCCTCTTCTTACCGCATACTAACAATCTTGCTCCGAGCATAGGCGTTGGCAGCAATGGAACAACATCTATGACACACGGTTAGTCCTCAAAACTAAACGACATTATGACTTTTCTTTGAGATCAGAGTAATTTTTTTTTTTTCAATGTTAGTCTCATTCTATTTTTTAATGTATTATTCACAAAGAGTTGCTACCCCTCCGAAGAGATTTGAGAGGAGTATTTTTTTTTTCAAACTAAGAAGAATTTTATGACAGTTGAGAGGAATACATATGCAAAAAAAAAAAGAAAAAAAAAAGAAAAACAAAAAACATTCACAAAGTGTAATTTTACAGTGTTCCCACGCCCATTAGCTAGTGGATCGAAAAAAGACAGAATTAATAATTATGGATCTTTCGCCATCGAGATGGGCGTCGAAGCGAAGCGGAGTAAATCATGATCGTAATTTCCTTTCGATAATCAATGTCTTCTTTCATCAAAATCTTGCACAAGCGTTCTCATTGGACGCTAAGGTACATTTACAGCTCGAAATAGACACTAAAAGAAGAAGAAAAAAAAAACAAACAAACAAATCTTCCAAATGTCAATCCCGTGCAAGTAATTTTTTTTTCTATTAATGCAAATTATTCTGTCCTGGAAGAAACCTAATAAAGTGGCCTAGATCAGAAATTTGGATCTCTCTCTCTCCTCTCTCTCTCTCTCCTCTCTCTCTCTCTCCTCTCTCTCGCTCTCTCTCCTCCTCAAAACGGCAACAGCTTATCTGGGTTTACCCTCCATTAAAATGCTCAGACTCGTAATTCTCTCTGTCTTTTTTTTAACCCCCCTGAGTTTCTTTTCTCCCTATCTGTCTCCCCGTCTGTCTCTTTCATGCACACGCACCACACAGACACACGCACATAAACACGCGCGCACGCGCACACACACACACACACACACACACACACACATACATACACGCCCTCATGTGCATACAACCTCTCTGTGTGTGTGTGTGTGTGTGTGTGTGTGTGTGTGTGTGTGTGTGTGTGTGTGTGTGTGAGAGAGAGAGAGAGAGAGAGGAGAGAGAGAGAGAGAGAGAGTGTGTGTGTGTGTGTGTGTGTGTGTGAGAGAGACAGTGTGTGTGTGTGTGGGTGTGTGTGGTGTGGTGTGTGTGTTGTGTGTGTGTGTGTGTGAGAGAGAGAGAAGAGAAGAGAGAGAGAGATAATTAGGTGTGTGTGTGTGTGTGTGTGTGTGTGTGAGAGGAGAGAGAGAGAGAGAGAGAGATAGAGCTAGAGAATGAGGTGTGTGTGTGTGTGGTGTGTGTGTGTGTGTGAGTGAGAGAGAGAGAGAGAGAGAGAGGAGAGAGAGAGAGAGAGAGACAGAGAGAGAGAAAAAGAGAGAGAGAGAAGAGAGAGAGAGAGAGAGAGAGTCTTTATCTCTCTTCCTCGCCTTTTTTCTTCTGTCGTTCTTTTTTAAGGCATTACGCTGTTCTCGCTAACCACAGATGGAAGTGTCCCGAGCGGGATCATTACCGGCTATCAAACAAGCGCGCTCTTCTTCTCCCGAAGATGCCCGGGATTACCCGGCAATCCCCAAATGCCGGGGTGTCGGAAAAGTCCGCTGACAGCGACGAAACAAGCGCTCCCGTTTCTCTTGAAGAATGCCAACAAACTTGGCCACCCTCAAGAAAGTCTGAGCAGTGCGGGTGCTGTATACTGTTGGGCAGAAGTACTGTTAAACCAATGGATTTTTTTTTTCTTTTTTTTTTGTGTGTGGAAATCTCGCAGAGAAAATCACGATTTCTTTCAATAAATTCACATGTGTCCATTTGATAAATGTCACATGTGTCAATTTGACGTCTCCTCTCTCTGTCACTGCTCCTCCTCTCTCTCTCTCTCTCTCTCTCTCTCTCTCTCCTCTCTCTCTCTCTCTCTCTCTCTCTCTTCTTACCCCACTCCCGCACGTGCAAATTTATTTTTTTTGATCAAAACCGCTAACTAAACTATAATAAACAAAACAAAAAAAATTACCCCCCCCAAAAAAACAACACCAACAAAAAAAAACACAACACAAAACACAAAAACAAAAAACGAAACAGAAACAAAAACGAAACAAAACAATCAAAACAAAACACAAAAAACGACGGCAACTACAAACACCGAGGTCAGTAGCTGCACTGGTTTAATCCATTATCACTGAATTTGTGATAGATCCGATTGACGAGAATCGAACAGGCTGAAGTAAAAGAAAAAGGTACGGAAGAGACTGTCAACCTGACACAACACACACACACACACACACACACACACACACCACACACGTACCGAATTACAGCTGATGAATCAAACTCGGCACGACGTCCTCACGCACGCACGCACGCGCGCGCGCGCACCCACAAACATGCCTCGATTGCGTGCACACGCGGACTTCGTAGATGCAGAGAGAGAGAGAGGACTGGGAGAGAGAGAGAGAGAGAGAGAGAGAGAGAGAGAGAGAGAGAGAGAGAGAGAGAGAGAGAATCGTTCACACAACTGTGTACGACTTCTACCAATAAAAAAAAACCTTGTCTGTAAAAAAATAATAATTAAAAAAAACCCAATTGACGAATGAGAAAAAAAAAAGGCGGAAAACTCGTCTCTGACTTCAACTTAAAAACAAAAAAACAAACAAAAAAAAAAACAGCAGAGAACAATCAATACGTGTAAGTACACGAACAATAACCGAAGCTTTTAAAAAAAGACACAGACCGACAGTCGATCGACAGACCCACAGACAGACAACAGACAGACAGGACAGACAGACAGCAGGCAGACAGCCAAGACAGGCAACAGGCAGGCCGGCAGACAGACAGACAGACAGACAGACAGGCAGGCAGGCAGGCCGACAGACAGACAGACAGGCAGGCAGACCGACCGAACTGCTAAATCTGCCACCCGCGCCCCCGAACAGCAACATGACAGGCGGAAAGGGAACAAAAAATCGATTTTGGGGGGTGGGGGTGGTGAGAGGGGGAGGGGGAATGGGGCGGGGGTGAGGACAGGCGACAGGCAGCAAGAGACCGTTCAACCATACAAACTTTTCCCGCTCCTTCTTTTTCCTTTCTTCCTTCCTGCACTGTTTAAACATACGTCAGCGTACTGAGGATGCGTACGATCGCTAACTCTCGCCCGCAGTGTTGGGTGGAGGAGGGGGGAGGTGAGGTGGGGGTTTGGGGGTGGGGTTGGGGGTGGAATGGCAGAGGATGGAAACAACATTGTCAAGTCAAGACAAAATTGTCAAGTCGAGTCATCTGAGAAAAGGAAGAAATAAGAAGTATAGAAAAAAAAAAGACGGACAGACAGAAATAAACCAGCAGTGGAGGTTGGGAGGTGGTGGTGGTGGTGGTGGTGGTGGGGGGGATGGCGGGTGGGGGGGGGGGGGGGGAAGGAAGCGGGGTTTGAATGGGGAGCATACGGATACACTGAAGAAAACATTTAGATACAACACGTAATATAGGTAAAGAACAAAGGAATACCGAACGAAACAGGGCGCGAATGTATCAACTTTAGAAAGACAGAATCAATCTTCTGCCCGTCTCTCTGCCTGCCTGCCTGCCTGTGCCTGCCTGCCTGCTCTGTGTGTGTGTGTGTGTGTGTGTGTTGTGTGTGGGTGTGTGTGTTGTGTGTTGTGTGTGTGTGTGCGTGCGTGTCGTGCGTGTGCGTTGCTGCGTGGCGTGCTTGCGAGCGGCGTGCGTGCGTGCGTGTGTGTGTTGTGTCTGTGTGTCTGTGTGGCATGATAAAAAAGGACGAGGATTGCAGCATTCTGAAAGTCTTTGCCCTCCATGCCAGGGAAAGCCACTCTACTCTTCATGAGCGCAAGCACTCTTCCCAAAGCATTTATTATTGGACAGACCGCGTGGTCGTTGGAACTTAACCTTTACCTTTAACGGCGCCTGGTTTATTGGCTCCGATCCACAGAGTGTGAAAACTGGAGTGAAACAGGCAGACAAAACGGGTACGATCTGGGGGGGGGGGGGGGGGGGGGGGTGGAGGGGGGGGGGGGGGGGAATGGGCGGACACAGTCTACAAACAGCTTGGGTAAGGACGTCATATCTCTCTAACAGCCGAACTTTGCGGCACGCTTCAACGCCGCCCGTTCCTGTATACGAGAGAGAAGAGAGGAGACGAGAGAGAGATGGATGAGAGAGAGAGAGAGGGGAGAGAGGAAGGAGGAGAGAGGTTGGTGGTTGTGTGGTTATGTTGTGAGGAGAGGGAGAGGTGGGGAGAGAGAAGGAGAGGGGGGGGAAGGGAGAGAGGGAGAGCATTGAGAGTGAGAGAGAGAACAGTTTGAGATTGAGAGAGAGGGAGAGGAGATAGAGTGAGGTAGGAGGGAGAGAGAGGTTGAGAAAGAGAGAGTTTGA
>JADBJO010000175.1:964463-966963 GCA_016801955.1 Conus betulinus
AGGGATTGAGAGATGGGAGGACTGAAAGACGAGAGAGAGAGGAGAGAGAGAGAGAGAGAGAGAGAGAGAGAGGAGAGAGAGCGAGAGCGAGGAGAGAGAGAGCGAGAGAGAGAGAGGAGCTGAGAGCGGCAGAGAGCAAGAAGAGTGATGGAGAGAGAGAGAGGAGGAGAGAGAGAGAGGTTGAGGGGAAGAGAGAAAGGTGAGGGGGGGAGGGAGAGGGGAGAGGAGGAGATTGAGAGGAGACGAGAAAGAGGAGATAGAGAGAGAGAGAGAGAGCGGCAAAGACGAAAGAGCGACAGACAGAGAATGAAGCGGGAACGGAGAGAGAGAGAGAGAGATCAGAGAGAGGCGAGAGGAGAGGACGAGAGAGAGGCCCAGAGAAGGCGAGAGAGGAGAGACAGAGGAGAAGAGAGAGCGAGAGAAAAGGGGGCAAGAGAAAGAAAGGAGGAGAGGGAGAAGGGAGACAGGGAGCCAGAGATAGAGAGCGAGAGAGAGAGGAGAGAGGAGAGAGGGAGGAGAGGAGAAGAGAGAGAGAGAGAGAGAGAAACGAGAAGAGAGAGAGAGAAAGCGAGAGAGAGATTGCTTCACAAACTATGTGTAACGTCTAGGTAGTCATAAAGAACTATTTGTTTAAACAAACAAAAGAACCCGCGCCCAAAACCAAAACAACAACAAAAAACCCCAAACCAACCAACAAAACAATACCCCCCTCCCGAAAAAACCAAAACAAAACAAAACAAACAAAACAAAATAAAAAAAACCGACGGACAAAAAATTGATAGTAAAAAAAACCAAGCACGAAAAAAAAAAAAGTCGCTGAATTCATTAGGCTCTGGGATTTGAACCCATAATTATAATCATACAGCAGACCACCACAAGACAAGAAGTTGCAGACTCCGAAACAATTCTCCAGCGCTTTCATATTCTCTAAGTGACACCCCCCCCACCCTTCCCCTGCCTAATCCTCCCCCCCCTCCCACACACACACATCAATCTCATCCTTCCCCACTCATCCTCCCTTGATTCCCATTTGTTCTCTCTACCATTCTTTTTCTTTGATTGTTTTTTGTGTTTAAAGAAAAACAGAGGTGAAAATATTGGGACCATAGCGATTGAATGGAAAGAGGGGACAAACTATGTTGCAGTTGGAGTGGAGACGGGGCGGAGGGTGGTGGTGGCGAGGGGGAAGGGGGGCGGGGGGGGGGGGGGGCCGGGGGCAGAGAGGGGGGGGGGGGGGGGGAGCGTTAAAACTAGGCTGTGTTAAAATGGAATCCGCACCGATCGAATCTTCGGGGGTACCTGTCTGGAGCCTGGAGGAGAATACTGGCAGATGAGGAAGGAGGAGCGAGGAGGAAAGAGGAAGAGGGGGAGGAAGAGGAGGGGGGGAAGAGGATGAAGAGGAGGGAGAGGAACGAGGAGGGAAGAGGAAGAGGAGGAGGAGGAACACAGGAGGAGGAGGAGGAGGAGGAGAAGGAGGGGAAGAGGAGGAGGGGAGGAAAAGAAGAGGAGGAAGATGAGGAAGAGGACGAGGAGGAACAGGACGTAGAAAGAGGAGGAGAGGCGGGGAAGGACGAGGCAAGGAAGAGAGGAGGAAGAGGAGGAGTAGGAGGAACGTACCAGAGAAGGAACCCAGAGAGAGAGACAGAGCGAGAGAGAGGAGACGAGGATAGAGAGGAGCTAGCTAGTAGGATGAGGACGCTCCTAGGCATCAGAGATAGGAAAGGCGGAGACGTAAGGAGCTCCCAGAGGAGACGCCAGATACAGAGACATAGAGGCAGAGATAGCGGCGAGCGAGCGAGCGAGCGCGAGCGAAGAGCGAGAGATAGCGAGATGAGAGAGGCTGAGAGAAAGATAGGGGAGAGAGACCGAGAGAGGAGAGAGAGATAGACGAGAGCCAGAAGACAGACGAGAGATCGAGGCCAGAGACAGCGAGCGATAGAGAGAGCGAGAGAGAGATAGATAGAGCCATCGAGCGCGCGACGCGATCGAGTGGCGAGAGAGAGGAAAGAGAGATCCAGCCATATAGAAGAGAGAGAGAGAGAGAGAGAGGAGACGAATAGGGGTTGGTGGGGAGGAGAGGAGATGCGGAGGGGAGGGTGGTAAAGGAAAGGAGGTCAAGAAACCAAAACAAACAAACAAACAAAAAAACATGACACAGAACTGATTTCATGTGTCTTGTCTCTCTGTCGAGGTTTTCTGTCTGCTCTTTCTTTTTCTGTTCCACTCCCCCATCCCACCACCCTCTTTTTTTTTTTTTTTTTTGCTCTTTTAGCTTTCTTTCGTCCATCTTTCTATCTTGTTGTGTTTGTATTTTTTGCTTTATTTGTTATTTATTTATTTTCTGCGCACGTTAAGCACTAAATCTCGTTGTAAACTTCGAAACGATTATGATGCCAGCCAGATCGCCTTCGAGTAGGCAAGGCGTGTTTGAGGTGTGTATAATTATGTGCGCGCGCGCACGTGCTGTGTGTGGGTGTGTGTGTGTGTGTGTGTGTGTGTG
>JADBJO010000176.1:0-90000 GCA_016801955.1 Conus betulinus
CCAGAAAATCCCCAGAATATAAATGGTTCTGATGGGAATCACAACCATAACCTCTCCCTATCAGGCTTGCAACAAAAGTTGCCTAATCAGTTATGCAGAGTGCTTTGTCAGTTACACAGTGTCATGACAATTATGTTTGTTAGTAATGATTTGAAAGAAAAATATTTGTATTCCAATGATAATGTGGAAAGCTGTGTTTTTGTTCATATTTCAACAATTTGAAATCTGAACACTTCTAGCTGGATAGATTTAAAAAAAGTTGAATCCAAATTGCAACTGATATGGTGTTTTTGTGGGGATGAATTTTGGTCAGAACCCCACAACAAATGAGCAAGTTCACTGTCATTTAATCACATCGACTTAAACAGGACATTCTCACTCCTTGAAAAGTACTCAATGTTATGGAAACAAAGATGTCTTCTGGTCTCATGACACATTACAGTAGCAGAAGTCCTGCGATTTCTGACATGAGATTTCATTAAAACATCTGCAATGAAAATGATTTGATAAATTAGTTTTACCCTAGTGATACTGATAGATTTTGATGGAATTGCCCTCAGTCACCTGTGCTGATGAAAGGCTTCTGGAGTGTCAATAGTACAACAGTGATGCATATGTCCATGTTAAAATTTTAAATGAATGATTGTCTTGATCCCCATCAGTACATGGTCAGATTAGAGTGCATATATGGCAATGCATGCACACTGACCTCTTTTACTTTCACTACTTCTGCAGGGATTTCTGCCAGATCATTTGTTCGTCAGTTGTGATGATGCTTCCTGTAAAGAAACCAAGAACTGATAAAAATCAGCAATCATTGTCATTCTTGTTTGCTTCCTCGAGGAATGTAATCCAGCTGAGCAGGTCCAAGTTTCTGGTAGTTGATACTGTCAAACAGTTATAATCTATGACAGAGGCAAGTGATGATAATAGCACAGTTGTTGAGGTTGAGAATGAAGTTTTGGACTCGGCAAACAATCCAGTCACTTCACAGGAGTCTTCAGTGCATTTTAAAATCAAAATTAAGAAAGAGCTTGGTTTCAGTGGTATTGAAATATCAGTTTGTGAGTTTCCCTTTTCCTTTCACCCAGCAAATGGAAAACAAGAAGAAACTAAAGGAGACAGCTGTTCCAGGATTCATCACAGTAAAGGGCCCATTAAGTTTTGTTATTAGCACACAAGTTCCAGAAGGCCTGGGAGCTGTTTGTTTTAAAAGAGCCCCCCAAACATCCGTAATGGGTCCCACCTCAGGATCATTGATCCAAATGTCAGGTGTGTGCGATGCATAAACCTTTTTAATTCAGGTTGACTGGCTCTTCACACAAACATTTATCACGGTCATCTGTATTCAGTGTCAAAAAAGCTTTCTTCAAAGGCTTTTGCCAGACCACTATAGCATGGGTTGGAGTAAATCCGTATTAGGGTCTTGGCAATTATTTTTTTCCATTGTGCAAGTATGATAAGTATAAAATCCAGCGTTTGTATCAAAGGAGAACGCAGTAACCTGTCCTTTCTTTCTTTCTTTCTGCATACGCAGGCTGATACTCCAGCGGACACTGCCTGTATAGACAAGCAGTGGAGTTTTTGTGTGTATGACCGTTTTTTTATCGCACCATTAAGACAGCCATACTCCCATCTTTGGGGAAAACCTGTCCTTAAATGTCAAGCTTTCGTCCGCATTTGGGGGGCTTCGCCCCTCCGACCCCTGTCCCTCTCCCCAGGGCGTTAACCATGCACCCTACCAGGGGCGGCTTGGGCGTTGCCCATGCTCCCTACCAGGGGTCATAAGCGGTCCCTGGACCATGGGCAGCACCTGGCCACAAACTTTTCAGTAATACAAACATTTATCACTCCCACCCATGCTGTAGTCAGGGACTTGAGAGTAAATGGCAGTGCACATATTTTCGGATTAATTTGTTTTTCTGAGTTGTACAGTGACACCTAGTTGTTCAAGCAAATGCATAGTATCTTGCAGTATTGGGGCTTCTCTGTTCTAATTCTCCCATACTTCAGTCAGTGTGCATCGTATATCTCTGCAATTGCACCTTATTTGAATCTTGACAATTTCTATGTTCGGAATGGGCTGGCATGGATTACCAGAATGCATTTTGTGGTCTGTAGATGCTGGTAAAACAACAGGACAGTAGTGAATGCAACTTTTTAAGTGTAATTAACTTATGATGTTTCATGACTTACCTGTACTAGTTCAGACGTGCTAAGTTTAATATCATTTGTGTGTGTTCCATCCTTGTTATGTTTGATAAAGTCTGGGGAAGAGGACCTCATCTGGATGGTGTACAAGTCAAAATTACCCCACTCTTGGGCATGGTTTTTACTTTCAAGTCAGTCAGTGTTTCTTGGATTTTATTGCAGTCTTGATTTTATAATTCAAAATGACCTGGTTTGAAAATCTGTGTAAAATCTACACCATCTTAAAATTGAAGAAATTCCAGGTCAGAAATTAGTTGTCTCCTTTTTGATTGGAATCTTCACCTTATCCAACATTTAATTTTTAAATGTTGCTGGCAAGGAACCAGTGAACTAGTAGACCTGAGTGTTGACTGCTGTAGGGATTTATGCAGCGATAGTGTTGGCTGCTGTTGTTGAACTTGGCAGACTGCTCCAGCTGTTGCTTAAATTTTTTTTAGCCTGTGACTGTTATTGTTGCCTTTACCTGTGCCTTTAATAGTTTTTTTTTTCCCTTTTTTTAATTATCCATGGTCTTGTCTACCATTTATGATTTCTGTTTGTACAGTACCCCTAATTTGCTTGACTTCTCTCATTTCTTTGATTGTGGTGGCTAGTTTTTCTGCAGTTTTTCAGTCACTTGCACTCCTTCATTTTCTTGCACATGCGTACATAGTTTAGTGTATGAATGGATTCAGTGAGCTACGTTTTTGATGAGAGCATACAAGAGGTGTGGCCAGTCATGTTTTACCAGTTAAGTGGTATGAGTTCAGATGACAAAATATTAACAAAGATCAGGCACAGGGTTTTGCTAACCCAGTTCCTTTTTATTTGATTGAAAGTTAGCTGTTGGAAAATGACAGTTGTGTTCATAGTGCTCAATTAATTTTCACTGATTGCTCTGATCAGACTACTAGTTTTGTTCGACCCATTTGCCATTGCAAAGTTTGCCGTACTGGCATTAAGATTTTACTCACATCACATGTCAGTGCTGGCTGAATGACAGTTGGTATTAGATCTGTGCGCTTTGTGGTGCTGCTGTAGTAGCTGGCCCTTTTTTGTGTGTTTTTTTTAAATGTCAACTCCTCAAGTGTAGGACAGTTTGTTCCTTCCTTTTCTTAAATTTCTTTTGAGATTATCATCTTCTAACTTGCTGTTAAATTGACTATATGTGACACTAGCCACATCCTTTTAAATTTCCCAGCTCTTGCTCATACTTGGAAAAAAAAATGGTGATCTTTGAATTTTGCCCATTGGTATATGTGATAATGATTGCTGTTTCCCCTGTGATTGTTCTAGTAATTTTAAATCTGTAAACTTTGCTGGAGGTAGATGGGTCAAACATAACTGAAAGACTGTCCATAAGAAGTGATAAAAGTCCAGGGTACAAAGTCAGCTGTATGCTTCTCACTACCACACCTGTTTATACTGTAATAGTCGGGACATATTTCGCTATGTAGGCACATAGTTCAGTTTCATCTTTTGACATAAATTTCAGACTTTGAAGTTGGCTATTATATCACACGTCGCGCAAACACAATAAAACATAGATAAACTAGTTTTTCCAAGCTTTAAAAAAAATGTTTTTTGTCATGTTCAAATGTTGCTGTTTGCGTATTCTTGTCACGGGTGAGAAATCAAATGTGATCATACAGTGACACTTCATTGGTGGTGTTCAGGTCATCCCGTATACAGTTATTACACTAATAACTGTGGCAGTAGGATGAATCTGTGGTATATTGACATGTTTTATCTTTGACCAGATTAAAGATGGTGATAAATCTGATGACGTATCGGCCACAAATAAAAGGGGGGGGGGGGGGGGGGGGGGATGTCAGGGTCAGTGTCCGAGAAATTGTAAGTCCGTGAGCCGATTGGTGGTGTGTACCGAACGTACAAAATTTTCGTACTTTACTGAGAAGGTGATCCTGGTTTCTTCCCATTTCACTTTTGTCTAGGACATCATACTTTTGTGACAAGACGAGATTCAAAAATTTTTGTCTGAACCAAGACGAGATGCTTTGCCTTTACTTAATGAGTGTAGAAATGCACAAGATGCCAAGTGTGAGAGGTGTGAACAATCAGCAGATTCTGATCAGACTATTCCCTCACTGTTCAATAAGGGTCAAATGGCCATTGTTACAATGCCAGAAACGTTCTGTGTTTCCTCCTTGAAAATTTTTAAATTAAATGCTCATGAAAATGGCTGAACTGACTGTTAGTATATGCTGGGCAAACTTGAGTAAAAGTAAAGGACTAGTATATTTTAACAGACTGATGGGGGTAATTTACTAGAGACATTTTTTGTGTTTTTCATAACAGGCCAGATTGAAAATAGCATGATAGTAACAGTTTGACAGACATTATTTGCATGTATGAAAAGCCCTTTTGGTAAAAACGAAATCCGGCAATGAAAGGAGGCAGGGAACAGCAAACAATGACACAATAAATAAGTGGGGGTAGTCTTTGCTCCAAAAGGCAAACCTAACACAGAAGTACTTTATTTCAAGATCGTGCACAGCACTTTTTAAAACTTGAATAAAGGTCAGACCAAATACAAAGCCGAACAATCTAATAGTGGGGGGGGAAAAACAGCGCAGGCCAACAACTAAATGGCGCAAAGCTTCTTCATAGTAATGACCTTGGCAAAACATTTGAACTTACGGAGGCAAGGGGGGGCGGGGGGGGGGGGGGGGGGTGCAGGCAGGTGGGAGCCAGGCTAGTTTGGATATGTAAAATGTGAAACATGAAAATCTTCAGAAACCTGACAACTCCACCACTGGCTTGCATAAGGGGACCCTCGCCAATCCCTTTTAAAGGCAGATATATTTGTATTGCCTGCTCCGAGGCCTTTTCGTCCGCTGGGTCGGAAACTCCATCAGGGAGACACGGCTGGCTGTATCTGCGCTCCTGCGCTCAAATAGAGACCCACCACAGTCTCACAATACAGTGGTGTTCTCCCCCCACCAAGGGTGCAAAACACGAATCGGATAGCACCCCCAAAGCAGCCAGCGAAGAGGTAGTAAAGGAGAACCAAATGAAAAGGGTGGGGAGGAAAAAAGTTGCTGAAAAACTAATCGCCAATGATATTATGCAGATAGTATAAAATGTAGGGGGCAATCTTTGAGCCTACGCCTGAGGATCCACCAAGGATGCAAGGGAGATCAGAAGACAACACAAAGACAGGACAGAAAACAAACAAATACAAGCTAACCGCGATTTACTCAAAAGATTACGTTTTGATAAACACGAGGTTACTTGTATTTGTTTGTTTTCTGTCTGTCTTTGTGTTTTGTCTTCTGATCTCCCTGTGCATCCGTTGTTGGATCCTCAGGCGTAGGCTTCAAAGATTGCCCCACATTTTATACTATCTGCATAATATCGTAGTTTTGTCAGCAACTTGGTCCTCCACCACCCTTTCATTGGTTTCCTTTACTACTCTTCGCTGGCTGCTTTGGGGGTGCATTGGATTCTTTTTTGAAACCACTGGTGGTGAGAACACCACGTTGTATTGTGGACTGTGTGGTGTGTCTCTATTTGACGCCCAGGAGCGCGAGATAACAGACAGCCCGTGTCTCCTGACGAGTTTCAGATCGACCAGGAACAAGACGGAAGGCCTCAGGGAGCCACAAATAATATCTGCCTTTAAAGGGATTGCGATGGTTCCCTTATGCAGCCAGTGAAGAGTTTTTCATATTGTCCAATTTCATGTTCCCAAGACTTTTTACATCTTCAACCTCCTGTCTCCACCCCCCCCCCCCCCCCCCCCCCCCCCCCCCCCTCCGTAACGTTCAAAGTTTTGCCAATTCATGACTATTGAAGACAATTTAGTTGTTGGCCTGGCGCTTGTTTTTCCCCCCGATTAGTATTGTTCCGTCTTTATATTGTCTGACTTTATTCAAGTTTAAAAGGCTGTGGCCAGTCTTGAAGGAAAAGTTACTCTGTGGTAGGTTCCTTATGGGAGTCAAAGATTACTACCCACTTATTTATTGTTCAATTGACTTTTTGGTGTTATGAGGGGGTGCCCCCATACGTTCGTCAAAGGAGGTCCGCTGAATTAGACAAACAGTCAGTTTAAATGAAAGCAGTGATTTATAAGCATGTTCTGATTTTGTAAGAACAGAGGTGGGTCAGGAGCTACTGGCAGTGGGGATTCCAAAATAGTTTCCAGTGTTTACAGTGAGGTATGAATTCATTTGCAAATCTCTGGATTTTTTTGTGTGTAAAAGTAGGGAGTAATGTAGAAAAACTTTTGACTTCAAGGTTAAGACTGTAAAATTGTTGAGTGGGTGTGGGGAAAAAAGTGACGTTAGGGGCAGGTAGTGGAGTGCCCATATTCATGGATATATTCTAGTTTTAAAAAGTTTGGTTGCAGTTGCTCCTTTTGCAATTTGTATACTAGTAAAACTTTACGAATGTTTTTTTTTTCTTCTGTGTGTTTTTACAGACCAGTGCTTAGAGATGCATCAGACCAGGGCAAACATGTAAGATGTTCAGAGTCCTGCTGATGGAATGATTTTCTGATTATGTGTTGATGTGAATAGTGATATCAGTTGAAATTGACTTAGAGATATTTCCTTTGACTGAGAACTGCAAAGTTCGAAGTGAAAAAAACTGTTTGATTTGGACCTTTCTTGTAAACATGGGAAGTTTCCAGAAGTTACAGAATTTGATGTGTATCTAGACATTGAGGAGCAGTTGAGGAAGATGAAGAGATGACTGTACAGTCAGAGAATGAAACACAGCATGTTTCTACCACTGGAAAGGGGAGAACACAGTGTTCAGCTTCCTGTTGGAAGACCTGTCGTTAATGGACCAGAGTCTGCAAAAGGAACAGATAGACAGCTTCATCAGGCACACCCACACAAGTGTGTTCTGGACCTTCCAGAAGTGGTCAGTCAGCATTTAACCATGGAAAGTGACACTGAAGAAGTTGATGTTGACACTCCATATGATGGAAAAACTGTTAGGACAAACTCACGTGGAAAAGTGATCCCAGTAATCAGCAAACGCTCTTATCAACAGGTGCTGAGTTATACCTCAATGTCCAGCCCTTATTCAAGCATTTCTAAGAAGACTTCTGTTTCAAAGAAAGCTGCTGTTGCCAAGAGAATAACAAACTCCCCCCCAGTCATAAGAAGGAGTGACTCAATAGCAAGTGTGAAAAGGAGCAATCAGTAGCAAGTGTGATGAAGCCTACTTTCCATCAAAAAGAAACATCAGCAGTCAACCCAGATTTTCCACCCTGGATACCAGATTCTCAACAGCAAGTGAAGAAAGTTGTATCCAATGTTGCTAGAAAATCAACTTCCAAACAATCATCAAACCTATGTTGAGCAGTTATATCGGGCAAACGCTAAGCCAAATAAAGCAAGACTGGAAATCTTTTGCAGTGTAAATTTGGTCAGGAAAGTACCTTGGCCAAAGCAGCATCTTTCGCCAGTTTTAAGAAAAATACCTCTATTGAAAACATCTCCTTTGATAAAGAACCAGTTTCAGCTCTCTTCAAAGACAGTTGCCCATGAAGTGCCCAAAAGCATTTGTTTGAGCAGAAAACTTCAGCTGTATCACCTATTCATTCCAGACAGATAAAAAGATGTTTCCCTGTCATGAAAGAAGCGGAGATAGAAGTTGCCTGCCCCAGAATGCTCTGTGTTGTGAAGGATTTATTTGTTAAGGTCTCATTTAAAAACAGTACACAACTTGCCAATAAAAACTGTAAAAAATGCAAAATTACCTTCACAGATCTAAACTTGTATAGTGAGCATTATGCCCATCATTTACAAGAGCAAGAAAGCGTTTTTTTAGATTTCCAGACTTCACCAAAAACGTAACGACATTGTAGTTACGCAGCCTGAAGAGAGTTGTCAGACAGCATTGAAAAAACCGACCATCAACTACAACCGAAAACCCTCTGATGCGCCAGCCATCTAAATGAAGTTCCACAGTGTCATATGATACAGCTCATTATCGAGAGTCTCTTCAGACTTCCATCATCAGAGATGAAAAAGACCTTCATCGTCTTTCTTGTAGGACCATACCCAAGTACCGCAAGCTTAACAAGCGAGGCTTCAGGTGGCTGCAAAACAAAGCAAGATCGCTTTTCCAAAACTACCACCAAAGCTCGGAAGCCGAGTTTCATCCACGAAAGAAGCGATCATTCTTTTTTATCAGAGAGAAGTCGGTCTCTGAGTATGTTGATTCAGCAAGTCAGCAGTTGGAGGTAGGCAGAACAGTGTGTTAAAGCCAAAAGTTGCCAGCTAAGCAAGAAAACCATTTTAGTCCTTTAAAATGAACAGCTGTGTCTCCGTCAAAGAGAGACCACGTTTCCAATGCAAAAAACTATGAGTGTAAGTTCACCGAGAGAGAAGGAATCATCAAGTGTGCAGTCGGAAGCGTCCTGTGATTGAGGACCTTGGGAATGAATGAGATCCACATCCACTTTTACATGGAAAAGAGGAAAAGTGGTGATCGACAACAGTCAGTTCAGAGGGTTTTTTTTTTTTTTTTTTTTTACCACATCAAAAAAACAACGCCTTGGTAATGATGCGTGCTGCATGCGCCAGTTGCAAGGAAGATACTGTGGCAAGGTAAGATGCTGAGTGCATGAAGTGAGTGGAAAAAAAATATCATGGATAGATGTAATGTATTGGTGGATGATTATTCAAAGGGAGGGGGAATAAGTATGTGATGCTTTTATTAGAAAACCATGACACAGTAGGATAGATGGAGGGAGGGGAAACAGGTTTTTGAAGTTGAAAACTTGTACTCTCTTGGTGTCCAGTTCCCATGGGATGGATGTTATGGGATAAGAGATAAAAATTAGTGGCGTTTTAAAAGAAAAGCAGTAGTAACATAAAGAAATGACTGTCCTTGTTGTTAAAGTGTACATTTTCTTTCTCTCTCTCTCTCTCTCTCTCTCTCCTCCCTCCCTCCCTCCCACCCCATTGTGCAGGAAAGAGAAAGATTTGGGGACACTTACGAGTCCAAAGTCGTCATCTTTTCAGTTAATCACTCTAATGCATGAGGTGTAGTACTAGCAGGGGCACTGCGTTCAAGAAATGTTAGCTACTCCCTCTGGCTGTCTATTAGGTGCCAAATCCAGGGTCCAGCAGATAGTTTTCCTGTCCTTTCATACTCCATTGTAATGCCAGTTCCATTATCTTTTTTCTTTCGCTTGGTTTTTTTCCTCAGTGGGATATTGAAGAGCAATAGTTGACCTGATCGAGACGTTTCAAAAATCCGGACAGATTATAAAGATTATGATGACAAAAAAAATGACAGCTAATCTGTGTGCATTGAATTGAATTAACAAAAAAACAGTTGCAAAAAATGAATATAAAAACGGTTTCTTTCTGCCAATTTGTGAACCTAACAAACAATAACAACAGTATGAGCAATCTTTTACCTATATGTTGGTGTTGACTAGCAGGGCTCCCCTTTATTTTGGTATTATAAGCAACCATGACTGTAAACTCGCGGTTAAACAGGAAAAAAAAAAAAAAAAAAAAAAAAACAGCCCAAAATCGGGACAAAGTTTGTTTCTAGACAAAATTGTAAGATTGGGGAAGATGGTCAGAGATAACCGAAAGAGTCCAGGTAAATTGCAAAAGGTTGCACATCCTTCGTAAACAACCATGGAAGAAATCAGATGAGACCAGATAAAAAGGGTAGGTAAAAGGCTGTGTTTAGACCTTTGAGAAGTTTAAGAAATTAACTGATTAGCATAATAAAGACATTTTTGAAAAGAGAACTAAAGCTTAGCAAAATTCCGACATAGATATACAATTGTTTCAGATTAGAGAATGGACCGGTGTATAATTCTGGGAGTCTTGACAATTCTGTCAAAAAGAAGTGGCTCATGATAACGTTTACTAGTTTTGGTAAGTTGTACCTTTTACTAAACAGAAAATGAAGTAGTGGGCAACTTAGGTACACAGAGTTTACTGAATATGTACTTTCGCATGAATTACTTTTTGGTACTGGTGTGTAATACTTGATGAAGAGAAGAAATCAGTTTGCGGGAGCTGTTCATAATTTTAGATTGCTTGTGATTGAAGTGATTAAAATTGGGAAGCTTTTTATTTGATTTACCTTTTTTTTTCTGTAATACAGGCAGATTAGAATGATTTGATAGTTCCATTACAGGAATTAGCTCTGAATTGATTAAAACCTGGGTATATATCGCAAAAAAAAAAGAAAAAAAAAAAAGAAAAAATTGTTTTGTCGATTTTGCGGAGGAAGCATGGGTTCATTCGATAAATGGCTAGGTTCTGTTTATAGAATACATTTAGGGAAAGAGGCAATGCAGCGATAAGTCAATAGTCATAATGAATCATTACAGGACCAGCATATCGGAAACATATTAGTTTTGGTAACTAGTAAGATTTATTGAAGATTTGTTGGTACCGTCGAAAGGCTTGCTAGTAAGAGAAGTCAAGATCATTGTTGGCTGTCATATTCTTGGTAATACTGTGATTGTTTACACATACTATTCCGTGGCTCACTAATGCGGTAAGCGACAGCGGTTTGGTATCCCCCTGCTTCATACACAATAAAGTCGGTATCGACAAGAACCTGGAAAGGGCCTGGTGCCTTGTGCATGCTCAGATCATTGCTCTTTTCTTGGCAATCATATTCCCTGCTAACCTCGTGCACTCTGAGCAGCCAAGTATTTTTTTAATCTCACAATTGATTGATAGTTGCTGCCGATTTTGTTTTTCTTGCATATATAATGCTTTTGCTTAAGGGAGAAACATACGTGAAATGTTTTAGTGACAAAGCGAGGGTTCGGAAGATTTCATCCATTGATCTCTCCCAACTTGCAGGCCGGCACTTTTTCTGGCATACTGGAAGCCCTTTCTTTCTTCAACACTCTCTCCCCCTTCTTGTTCTCTGTCTTCCCAGGGGGTCTTCTCAACTCAGCTGCGATTCTGTTGAGCAACTGCAAGCCCCTTCTTATCCCCCTCACATTCTCACGGTGATTGACTCAGCTGCGGTTCTGTCAGTCCCATGCTTGCATCATCCCCCCCCCCCCCCTTACATTCCATTGTGATCGACTCGGCTGCAGCGAACCCATCCCTGCTTCCCATGCACAGCTCAGCCGAGATTTTGCTGCACATGTCTTGGTCGCCTTAGCCGAGCGAGTCATGGATGAAGGTTCCCCCTTCGTTGGGGGATAAAGGGTAGGGTAATGCACAGTCTGAAGGCTTAGCCCTTCTTCACCCTCTTGCCCAATTTCAGGCCAGCTGTTGTCAGCACGCCCGTCGGCAGAGACAAGGGAGACAACAACAACCCTTTACAGTTGCCTGACAGTCAGTCAGCCCTTGCCTGGCTTTGCCCGGGCTCCTACTTCTGTCTCCAATGCAGAACAGAGTGCGTGGTTTCCTTGGCACATGCCTTGCAACTTGCAGGGGGCTGGCTCCTCAGGGTCTCCCTGTAGTGGCTTGGGCCAGTAGGCACAGCTTCAGCCCCCCTTGGGCCAGTAGGCATAACTTCCGCCTCCCTCTGCAGTAGAGCAGAACTCTCAGTCTTAGGTGCTATGGGCCCCTCACATGGCTCAATGGCTCTCTGCCGTGGGGCTTCCCCAGCCCCTTGCCTCGGGGTTTTCTGGTGGCCTGGCCTGGCGCTCCAGCAGTGAAGGCCTCTCCTTTGCCAGCCCGCATGGCCAACACAGTGGCAGACCCCTTCTGAGGGGTTCCAGGGTGTCCACGACCGTCTGGTTTACTCCCCACATTGGTCCACACTAGAGTTTGTCACCTCCTCTGCCTGCAGTTCTGAGCAGGCATACTCAGGAGTCCGGGGATGAGGACCCGATACCCTCTTCCATCTCCTTTAGTGACTCTATGGCCCTCCTGGCTTCCTACGTGCCCGGGAGCCATGTCCACCTCCCTGTCCTTCGGCAGCTGAGCTCGCCTTGGGTGCACTACCTCTCTCCGCCCTCCCATCTCTCGCTCGAAGGAATCGGGCATGGTAGCCGACTCTATGAGGTGGGCACAAAGCAGGGTTAGCGGCACAGAGGCACACATTCTGCTGGTTTGTGCCCGATTTTCCTGGGGCCTTAGTGTGTGTGAAGTTCCTGGAGCCAGAGAAGCTCCCATTCACACTTGAGGCCTTTCTGGCCCATGACTCAATCCCAGACTCTCACCTTGCCCTTTCTCAAGAGGACTTCTTCCTTTTGCAGGAGAGGTTTCGGTCTCAGCACCAGCAGGTCGCTCTCTCAGAGTGCTGCCTCACAGACTGGGAGGAGATTGCTAGTAAGGGTCTGGAGGCGGTTTCGGTGATGGACTCCTTGGGAGGTCTGGTATCAGCCCTTAACTCTCAACATTTTTTTGAGATGTTAGCATTTTGTATGTTGGATGTTCCTTTTTTTTTTGTAACATTCTCTGCATTATTTCTAAAATAGTAATATGTTTGTGATGAATGTGTCTGTTTCAGGTTTTTTTAGGCGATATATTGCTACAGATAACAAAATATATGTTTTAAATACCATAATTCTGAGATGAAAACCAAAACCATTAATCACCGGAAAGAACCGAAGATCAAGGGATAGAACCGAAGAGAGTTAAGGACCCAGGCTCTGAGTCCTTCGCTCTCTGCCAGTCCGCTGACCCATCTGCCATCGTGGTCTTCATCCAGTCCATGGCATGGACGTGGAAGGGCTTAGATACACTGTGGGCGCTTTTGCCAGGTTGCACCATAACTCAGTCCTGGCAAGGCGGGATGCTGCGTTCCTGGCATCTTCTGTTGCATGCGTTCTCCTTCCAAGCCTCTCTTTGAGTCTTGTCGGTTAAGACTGGTTCCCTCTTTGGGAACCATGTACAGGTAACCATCAAGAGCCAGGCCGAAATTTGGAGAGATCTCACCCTTCACTTGGGTTCCTCTCACCCAACAGGGAAGTGCCCTGCTCTTGCTACCTCTTCCCAGGGCACTCCACTGGCCAAGGCCTGCAGATCCTTATGACACAAAACGTCTAGGGCTAGACAACTGGCCAAAAGCCAATCAGGTTCCTGACCTCAGAGCCAAAAAACTGCCTCTTCACAGCCGGCTCACTTCCAGTGACTAACCCCGGATCTGTGGCCATCACTCCCCACAGATGATTCTGTGGGCAGTCTGTCCCAGTGATTCAGTGCCTGGAAAAAAGCTTCCCGCAAGCTAGTGGGCCTTTCGGGTGATCAGGTTGGGGTTTGCCTTCCATGGGGTTCATGAAAGGCCTCCCTCAAGCCCTTCCCTCCCTTCGCCTCTCCTCGGGGCCCTAGACGTCTTAGGTCTTAGACCAGGAGGTCCTTTCGCTTTTAGTCAAGGGGGCGACAGAGGAGGTCATTTCCGTTTTCTCTCACACCGGCCATTCGTATTTTACCCATTCCTACCTTTTAAAGAGTGAAGAAGCTCCGTGGTGCATTCCATGTCATGTGCCACTCACAATGAAACGTATTCTTTTAGAGTGTTGGGACTTGCACGATGTGAGACACAAACATTTTACAGCAGATTCAATGAAAACCTTGTTCAGAGATGTTCGCCTGACGCGATCTTTGAGTTCTTGACAAGAGGTTAACCTTTTTCATCGGATCTGAGATTTACAGTGGAAAGATTTTTAACAAAGTTTTGGTTGAGTTTTTAGACGATATATTTTAAAGAATTGTGTGAATGAATGACCTGTGAGTTGATTTTAATGTGGGGACAGCCCTGATATAAATGGCCCTTTGCGGTGGGCTGGGCTATAAGCAACATTATCTTATCTTTTCTTTCACTGAATTCATCAGTAATTTCAAAGAACGAAAAATACTGAAAGTTACAGTATTTTTCATTCTGTGAAATTATTGACGATTTGTCAGTTTCGGACATGCACATGTATGTATGCTTTTCATTTTTGCCATAGCATAAAATTTTGAGATTAGCCTTCAAATTAACGTTTTTGAGACTTTCAAACTTTACCTAGGAAAGAATTATGTCCTAATAGTAATACAGTGTCAGAATAAAAGTCAGATTGGCATATTTGCATACTAAGTTCAAGTGTGCCTTGGTATTGTTGGGTTGTTATACTTATGTTATAGGATGACAATTCCCTATAGACCTCTGTCATTTCTCAAAAGGGAATTTGAATTATGAAAACATTCTTTTTTTTTAAAACTTTCTTGTTAGTCACAAATTTTCACAGAACTCGTTTTAATGCATGTGGTCACAGAGTTGATTGTGGGTCACAGCAAGACTGGCATTTTTGTTTGCTTTGACAAGGCACAAATTTGCAGTGTTTTGGAATTTTCTGTTTACCTGGTGACTTTCAAATGAAGACGTGAGCATTTTTGGATGGTAATAAATCCTTATAAAAACAACTGCTGCTGTGGTCTTAAAAAAAAAAAAAAGGGGGTTGATGTTTGGATAGAAAGATACGTAATAGAAATAAGTTCAGAAAAGAATTACGGTTGAATGAATATATATGTTTAGCAGCATGAATCCATGAACTTGATCTATTTTCATCAATATCAATATAGTATAGTAATAGAGTGTCATGAAATGTCTTTATTGGAAGCATTCTTGATAGTTAATGTCCAAGGCTTGTCTTTTTTTTAGCAGCTTTTTCCGTTACACTTTCTCGTTTGTCCCCCCCCCCCCCCCCCCCATTTTGAATTACTGACAGAGAAGAGTTTGTTACTTATGACGTAATCTTAGTTAATGACATTCTGTCTCTTTTGGATATTTAAAGTACTTGTAATAATCTTTACAAACAGTAAAGTAATTATTAAAACAAATTTATTGACATGGGATAATATTGGAAAAATACTACTACTAAACACAAAAATAAAAATGTAACTCTACCTTTGCGGACTGTTGTTCATGTTTTGTGTTCACTTTTGGGGTGGGAGGTTTGAGTGTGTTCAGTATTCTCAGTTAAAATTGTATAGCGGGGGTTTTGTTTGTTTATTTGTTTGTTTGTTTGCTCTTTAAATCCAAATTCACCTCATTGTCTTCTGTAATACTGGTAAAAAAAGGAGTAAAATTCTTTCAGGTACCACTACCAGTCATCAAAAGATATTTGTTTTTTTTTTTGGACTGTTAAACATGTTCAGGTAGCTCTGGTGTAATTTGCTCAAGGCTTGGTCTTAGTAAAAGGTTTTCCATAATTGACAGGAGCTGTGCTCCAAGTGACAGAGTGTAGTAATAGGTTCAAACATGAAATGAAGTATGAAAAAATACACTGACACTAGTGCAATTTCACTCACAAACTTAACTTTTCTAAAGATTAGAATGTATATATTTATATATTAGATATTTATTTATGTGTGTGTGTGTGTGTGTGTGTGTGTGTGTATACACATACACATATATATGTTTAAATAATAAATAAAGTAGTTATAATTCAACAGAAGTCACTCTGGCCTTGCTTGGGCTGACCTATTCTCACTTAAATTCATCATTAAGAGAGAAGTCTCATTATCCGAGTTGAAGTCCAGTGGGTACACAAGGACTTTTTCATGCTTGCTTAAGCCCTCACACTGGCTGTCTGAACTTCCAAGCAAGTTTGAGGTCTCGGCCAACTTAAGGAGACATATTTATACCATTGTCATTTTCTGTGTCCTCTTTTAATTTCTTCACTCAGGTTTTGTGTGGATTTTTAACAAGTGTTGTCAGACAGAAACTGATGTTGCTAAACAATTGACGGAAAATAACTCTTCAAAGCAGTTAAATAATCAGATGGCGTAATCAAAGATTCAAAGATACAGTATGTCCAAGTACATACATGAATAAATTGCCTACTGCAAATCATTTAGACAGTGAACTGTATTATTGAATTATTTTACAAGATTCATCATTACACAAACTATGCATACTTTTTTAAGACTTGAAACTAGATGCAAGTTAATTTTTTCTGGGAAAATCAGTGTGAAACTTTACACAGGATCTCAGAGGAGAAATGAACGTCCTCCTCCTCTCTGGCATATACCTTTGATGAGCTTTACATATGGTAGAACTAGAAGACAATTTTCAGTCTTATTCCTGATGACAAATCTGTGAATTTTGGTGCTTGATATCTCCTTTTAGAGGATTAAGCTAGGCATCAGCTTACTGATGTCTGATTGACAGGTTGTGAGAAGAACATTAAGCCAGTTAAATTTATTATGGGAGGGGAGGTTTAGTCATCTGAAAGGAGTCTTCTCAACACATATAGTGTGACATAGTGCAGTGTGTGCAGTACACACATGTACACATGCGCGCACACACACACACACACACACACACACACACACACACACACACACACACACACACTCTCTCTCTCTCTCTCTCTCTCTCTCACTCACATACACATTCCCACTCTCACGTGCGCACACACTCAGAACATGTGCGGAACATGGAGAAGAGATAGAAACCGGGAGGCTTTTTCATGTAAGGGGACAAAACAAGTCAGTATATCACTTGAATACAGCTTCTCAAGTGCTCTGTTTGCACATAAGCTGCACCACAGTTTGATTGGTGAAATGCATATTTGTGTGCATGATTACTATTTAGCAAGGATGCACTATAAGAGCAGACTGCCTGTAAATTATGGAAGTTAGTTTGTGTACATCATGTGTGTGTGACTGTGAGTGTGTGTTTAAGTTCTTAGTGCTCATCTGTGTGTGTGTGTGTGTTTAATCTCTTAGTGCTGTGTGTGTGTGTAAGTTCTTTGTGCTGTTTCAGTGTTTGTATGTGTGTGTTTAAGTTCTTAATGTTGTTTGTGTCCACTGCTTTAAAAAAAAAAAAAAAAATTTTTAATTTAAACTTCGTGTTTTGTACCAGTTTCCATCAATCAGTGAGGGGTAGGGGTGGGAGCCCTGCAGCCTTTGCGGCAAGGGCAATAACTCTTAAGACATCCCAAATTTTTTTTCTGTTAATATGCATAAATCGATTCAGCAAATCCAGTAGCACATTTTAGATTTTTTTTTTTTTTTTGCTGTCCCAACTTCTGCGCCACCTCAGGCAGTGCACCCACGCCGCTCATTCCGACACCCTGTTCACAGCCACAGCCTGGTCGGCCCCGCCGCAGCCCCGGCGCCAGCAATCCACAGGGAGCAGTCAATATCAGGTTGTCAAGAGGCAACCCATTGGAGGAGACACTGCACTGCTGCCGAGTCACTTCGGTGGTGTTCAGTGGCGCCTGTTCTGATCCGACATACGCAGGACACCACCTACCAAGCCCCCTGCTGATGACAATAATTGCTTAGTCGCGGAGCGGGCATGAGTGAGCTCTCCCGAAAGATGCCACCACATCCGTCCAACGACAGCCCTTATGGACTCAACGATACCGGTGACCCCGATGGAACCAAACCAAGGCCACAGACATGGCGAGGACATCAAAATTGAGGTCACCATGAGGGCAGGGCATGAAGGGCCACAGAATTTTGGACTTTTTTTTTTTTTTTTTTTTTTTTTTAAAATGCTGATCGATGAGAATGAGGATGATTAAGATGATGCTATGGATTTCCATTTCGGTCTGAGACTACATGACAGGGCTGTACTCTATGCTTCCTTTCATGATATATCCGTCATCAACCAGGCCTGAGAAATACAGGCACCTGCAGTGTTGGTCAGGAAATTTGAGCAACACTCTCAGAAACGCATCCATTAAGTGGATGAAACTTGACTGTGTGGTCCCAGTTTTCCGAACTGAGTCCGCAGCAAACTCAACTCTGGGTAGGAACCGGTTGGGGCAGAAAAAACCCACATGACTGATGGGATTTGAACACATGACCTCCCAGCCGGGAGTTGGCGATGCTAACCACTTCGCCACGATGGCTGGTACATTTTAGATTGTCTGGTTTAGTCCTGGGGGTGATAGGGGGTTGGGGGGGGGGGGGGGGGGGGGGGGATGTGAAGCCTACCCTCCGCTCCTCACCAACTACATGTGAGTTAGGCATTTGTATGTGTATGTGTCGCCGGAAATACAACTTGCATAACTCTAATTTTTTTGCGTTTTTAAGATTTTTGGTATGCAGTGAGAACGTGCCAAGGGACATAATGTAGCCAAGTCCCAATCACATTATTGTAAAAATAAACATGCTGTAATCAAGTGCCATAACTCAGCTTGCAGTACATTTTTGGGGGTGATAATCAGTTTTTTTTGTTTTGTTTTTTGTCTCCTGTAAAATTTGATTTTCAGACCTACGGCAGTTGTAAGTCCAGGTGGCAATGTGTAATTTCCTAATCTATATAATAAGGTAGCTTTAACAACAGGTTGAATGCCTAGAAAACACCCCTTTTTTTTTTCTCTCATAAAACCACTTTTTTCGGTAAACAGTTTGTTTTCACATAGATCCTAGCATACTATTACAGTCAGAAACATTTGTAAAATAAAACTGACTTTATCAATAGTTGATTGTAAAAATAGAAAAATCAAATTGCACAAGTAGATTTCTGGAACATTAAATATTTGAAGTACTTGCTTAAAAATTGCTGTTGAACATCCTAGCTTTGCTGAAATGATGCGGTTTAGTTTCAGAATTATAGGAATACTTTCTTTTCATTGATTGCAATACTCTTGAAAATGCATTTTAAAAGTCTGTTAACCTAGTTTGGGAATTGTGTACATTATGTGTTTGTGTGTGGTGTGTGTAACTGTGAGTGTTCATGTGCAATGTTCTTGCGTACGTTTGTGTATATTGTGTTGTGTGCAAGTCAGTATGCATGTGGGCGTGTGTTCGTATGTGCTCGGGTCTCTGTGTGTTTGCCTTTTTTTGTGTACTAGCATATAAGCAGGAATTCAGAAAGCGGAACATTTTTTTAGATTTTCTTTGTATTTAAAAGATGTAATGAAAATGTCCAGCACCATCCGTCGTGATGATGGATTATGTTTTATGTCTGTAAGAGACCGAAAAGTTTGGTGCCATGCATAAAGATGATGTACTAAAGTCAGAGACTGGGAGTTGATGACAGTACATCTTGAAAGACACCCAGTACTGATAAGACCTAGGGGGAGGGTAATTGATGTAAAAAGGGCTTATATTGCATTTCACTGAATCAGTAAGGTACTTACAATTACATTGAGAGTAAGACTGCAAGTGAAGGGAAAGGAAAGCGGAAACATGTTAATCCTTTTACCTGCCGCGTTTTTTTTTTCCCCGAGGACTAAAAGTCCTTCAGAATCACAGTACTGTTAAAAGCTTGGAGTCTGTGCCGGGCGAAAATCTGCCATGACGGAAAATTTCAGTGACCTTACTGGATGAAGGTGAAAAGAACAGGAACTCCTGGTGCATGTTATTTATAGGGCATACATGTTACTCTACAGTTTGTATGGTGTGTGTGTGTGTGTGTGTGTGTGTGTGTGTGTGTGTGTGTGTGTGTGTGTGTACTCCCTTGTTCAACTTATGTATGTTTTTATTAGTTTGAGTGTCTGCATTTCGTTAATGTGCTACTCCGTTGTTACTTTAACATGCGTATATGTATGTTTCTATCAGTGTGAGTGTCTGCATTTCATTAAAAGAACTATCATCAACCACTGGTACCGTGCATGGATTTAATTTTCAGTAGATAACAAACAGGAAAGGTAACTCTCCCTTGGAAAGGTGGTCATTTTCCCGTAACTTCAAACAAATAAATGCTATACAGGTTTCTATCAGTTTGAGTGTCTGCGTTTCTTTTTTTTGATAAAATAAAACCAGAACTGTCAGCCACTGGTATCGAGTATGGATTCAGTTTTCAGGAAGTAAACAAGAAGGGTAACTTTCCCATGGAAAGGTAGTCATTTTCCCATGACTTCAAAACAAATACTGCTTAAAGAAGCAGTTCCCGTGGTACAAATGCAGGTCACAAAGTAAACAGAGCAAAGGAGGAGAATCCTTATTGTTCCCTTCATCAATATAATTTTTTTTTTTTTTTTTTTTTACTTAATATTTGTTTTACGGGATGGTGATGGTGGAAAAGTGGACTGTTGAGTTTGTTGCTCTTGACTGTCCATTGCAGTAACCCAGCTGCCAGATATGGTTTGATCTAGATATTTTTTGCCTGTGTCAGATTTGCTCCTGGGTTTTAAAAATCACTTGCATTTTAACCATTGGGACCTGTTTGTCCCTCTTGCTCTCTTTCTCACCACATGTATTTGTATGGGACGTGTTTTAACCATATTTTATTTCCAGTCATTTTGTGTTAGATCTGTCTCCTGTGTCTGCTTCCCTCGGGGGTTGCAACCTTGCCGTGGTCGGAGGGCTTGCGTGGTCCTGTGATCCCTTAGGCTTTGCTGGCGGGGGCATCAATACTTGAAGATAGGCTAGTTTTTTAAAATGCTTCTGGGCCTGAAAAGTTGAAGATGCTATCTGGCCTAAGCGCAACGTGGTAAGGAGTTGATGCCCCTGGTAGGGCTTCCCATGTCAGACAGGCTAAGGGTGAGGATCCTGACTAATAGTAACCCGCCTTTTCTCCTTTTCTTGTTTTCTGCCTTTCTTATTTGGCTTTTTCTATCGTCATCTCTCCTTCAAATCTTCTTTTCCACGCTCTTCTTTTCTCTGTGGTCTTCTTGAGGCCCACCGTGTTTGCCGTGCGGTGCGTCCTGTGATGGGGGAGAATAGGATCCTGGAGGTTGAGACCGCTGATGTGACTGCGGTGCATCAAGTCAACACACCTCTTTGGCCTGGACTTCTTCTAGACAGGTGGTCGAAGTGGCCCACTTCGATCAAGCGGCTGGTCGCGTGCATGCCCTAGCTCAGGCTAGAAGGCGGCGGCTCGGGTCAAACGGGTTTGGAGCTTCTGTGGCAGGGATGCTTTCAGGCCTGTGTATATCTCCTTTGAAGTCCTGGTGCCCAGATATACTGGAATTCCATATAAAATGGGCATCCCCCTTGTTGGGACTCGATGGCAGGTGGGAATCAAAAGAGATGAATTCTAATGAATACACCATGGCACCAAAAACAAAAAAAAAGACACAGGCAGGATTCAGAAACAGAGACGGACACGGATTCGGAACATGAGACGAGAGTCCTTTCAGGCTTCTGGCCCAGCTGGCTGATTGTGGAGGGAGCAGATGAGGATAGACCTCTGTCAGGCCTGAGTCCTTTTGCGATTGCGAAGGGAATCAATGGCCTCAGCGGGAAGCCAAAGAGCGTCAAGAGACTGAGGAATGGGTCACTTCTGATTGAGTGCTCATCCAAGTTGCACTCCGAGATGCTGTTAAAATCGACAACGTTGGTGGATCGACCGATCAAAGTGTCTCCACACAAATCTCTGAACTCTTCGAAAGGAGTAATACGGTGCAGAGATCTGAGAGAGGTGTCGGAGGCTGAAATCAAGTCAGAGCTGGCATCTCAAGGAGTGACCCACGTTCATCGTGTGCTTGTGCATAAAGGCAATGACAGGGTTCCAACTGACACCTTTTCTTGACCTTCTGCTCTACTTCTCTCCCGGAGTCGATTACGGTGGGCTACCTGAGAGTTTCAGTGTCACTGTACATCCCATCACCTCTGCGCTGTTTCAAGTGCCAGAGGTACGGCCATGTGAGGGATAGATGTACGGAAGAAGAAGTGTGTGGTACTTGCTGCCAGCCAGTCACCAGGGTGTGTGTGACAGTCCACCACTCTGTGCCAACTGTGGAGGCAAGCACCCATCATCATCGAAGACCTGTCCAAACTGGGTTAAAGGAAAAGGAAATTCAGAGAATAAAGACTGAACACAGAATCCCGTTTTTTGAGGCGAAAAAGATTGCTATGAAAAAAGTCAACCAACTGCTGGGCTTTCATTTGCAGCTGCAGTAAAGAAGCCAACAACAGTCAGCATCGGAGTGCAGACGGTGGAGTCCTCGTTGCCGAGAGAGAGAGAGCCAGAAACCAAGTCTGTAGCCTCAGGCAGAACCACTGCATGCAATGAACCCCAGCAGTCATCGCCTTCAGATACGAGTCAGTCTTCGAAGCCTTCTCCCGCCCCCAGACCATCAGGGGGCAAAAGACCTACAGGCACTTCAGAGCGGCAGAGAGTGGAAGTCGTTGAAGTACAAGACAAGACCACCCCCTCAAAATCCTCCAAAGGGCACCCTACAGCTGTCAACAAGGGAGCTGGCGGTTCTGGAGGAAAGACCAAGTCGCCACCTAAAAAGAAAACGCCGAACAAAATTCTATCAGATCGAGAGAAAAAAGGGGAGAGAAATTTCAACAGATTTGCAGTTCTCTCGGATCCAGATGATCTGGATATATGGAATAAAGGAAGAATTACGAGATTATTTTCCTTCACCATATTTCTTTTATGATGGACTCATCCACAATGGATTCAATCATACATTGGAATATCAGGGGACTGTCTTCCAATTATGAAGAATTGCAGCTGTTGTGCCGTGAGGCCAGGCCGATGCTAATTGCCCTCCAAGAAACTCTTCTCAAGTCTGACAAAAATTTTTCACTTTCTGGCTACAGTTTTCTAAATCTACCTGCACAGTCTGTTGAACATGGTGCTTCTGGTGGAGTTGCCTTGTTCATTCACAACTCTGTTCTGTACAGCCCAGTTGCTCTGCAGACTCCGCTTCAGGCAGTGGCAGCTCGGGTTACTCTCCAAAACAGTTACTGTCTGTAGTTTGTACTTATCTCCAAACATCTGCGTCACACAAACAGGACCCCATTTCACTCTTGGAGCAGCTTCCTTGACCCTTCCTGCTGTTGGGTGATCTGAATGGCCACTCTCCTCTATGGGGCAAGTGAGAGATCTTCACCACGGGGTCTGCTTTTAGAGGAAGTGTTTTCGGAGCTTGATCTGTGTGTCTTGAATAGAAATCACCACTTACTTTCACTCCGCTAATGGCACCACATCTTGTCTGGATCTTTCTGTCTGTGATCCATCTTTGTTTTTGGATTTTGTTTGGGAGGTTGATGAGGACCTGCATGGCAGTGACCACTTTCCTTTGTTGCTTCGGTGTACGAATGCAGAGAGCGAGTCTTTGCCAGAACGCCTAAATTTCAACAAAGCAGATTGGGACCTCTTTGCCACTAAGTTTCTTATGGATCTGGAAGAGGACAAGATCCTGCAAAGTGACGATCCGGCAGGAAGTCTTTCAGATTTCATACTGAATTGCGCAAAGTCAACCATCCAGACATCTTCCAAGAAGCCCGTAATGCCAAAAGTTCCTTGGTTCAATTCTGAGTGCAAAGAAATTAACAAAACCCGTAAAAGAGCTCAACGTAAGGTCTCTTGCAGACCCTCGATGCCGAACGTCTGAGCGCACCAGAAACTGAGGGCCAAATCGAAACATATAGACCAGTAAGCGATTATCTTGGAGACAGTTTTGCTCAAGTCTCCATCCAAAACATCGAAAAAAAGTGTGGAAAATCATCAAGAAAATTAAAGGGAAGAACACCTGCCCCACTGTGAACCACCTCAAGTTTTCTGATTCTTTAATAACAGAGAAAAAAAGCAGTTGCTAATCTGCTTGCTTCAACCATTGAAAAGAATTCCTCCTCTTCTAACAAGTCAGCCAGTTTTGTCAAAAACAAAGCCCTTAAAGAAAAATCACCCTGCAACTTTTCGTCAGACAACGTGGAAGACTACAATCTTCCTTTCACTTTAAATGAATTGAAATCCGCCTTACTTTCTTGCAACGATTCCTCTCCGGGTATAGATGAAATCCATTATAAACTTTTGAAACATCTTCGGCAAAAAGGTCTGCACATCCTGTTACATGTATACAACCATGTATGGACTACTGGATTCTTTCCACCATCTTGGCGAAAAGCCCTCATCATTCCTATTCCCAAACCTGGAAAAGATCTCTCCAACCCGTCAAACTACCGTCCAATAGCTTTGACCAGCTGTGTCTGTAAATTGATGGAGAAAATGGTCAACGCTAGACTCATGTGGAAACTTGAAACCGACGGCCTTTTGGCGAAAGAACAGTGTGGTTTCCGTAAACATCATACTACAGTGGACCATTTGATTCGTCTGGAATCTACGCTTCGGAACGCCTTTCTGAACAAACACCACGCAGTGGCTATATTCTTCGACTTGGAGAAAGCCTACGATACCACCTGGAAAGCTGGAATTCTTCATGATCTCCATGATCTTGGTTTTTCGGGGTCATCTTCCACTTTTCATTCAAATTTTTTTTGGCAGACCGACAGTTTCAGGTCCGGGTTGGCACCACTCTCTGATGTTCATGAGCAGGAGTTGGGTGTTCCACAAGGGAGCATACTGTCTCCGGCCCTATTCAGCATCAAGATTAACAACATTGTCAAGTCAGTTCAGCAGGGTTCAGACTGCTCATTGTTTGTGGATGATTTTGCTGTCTATGCAACTGGAAGCCTATACCCGAGTGTCCAGCGCAGGCTCCAGCTTTGTGTGGATAAAATTCATCAATGGGCGGATGAAACGAAGACACAGTGCATTCACTTCCATAATTTTCGTCAGTTTTTCCCAGATCCTGAAATCAAAATAGGGAAATCTCCCATTCCAGCTGTCACAGAGGCCAAATTCCTTGGAGTTATTTTTGACCAAAAACTCAACTTTCTCAGCCACATTAAACACCTCAAAACCTCTTGCCAGAAAGCTCTGAATATTCTGCGGGTCGTAGCACACACTGACTGGGGCGCTGATAAGAAAACTTTGCTGCACCTCTACAGAGCCTTGGTCCGTGCCAAACTGGACTATGGTTGTGCTGTGTACGGCTCTGCCAGACCGTCGTATCTAAAACTCTTGGACCCTATCCACCATCAGGGCTTCGTCTCTGTCTTGGAGCATTCCGCACCACCCTGTGTACAGCCTGTACGCAGAGGCAGGTGAACCTTCACTGTCCAACCGCAGGCTGAAACTGTCTTTGAATTACTACGTCAGACTGTTCTCCGAACCTGGAAACCCTGCCTATGACTGTGTCTTTGACCCTCAGTTTCAAAGCAAATTTGAAAACAACCCCAACTGTATTCCGCCGTTTGGTCTTCGTATGCAGCCTCATGCCCGGAATGCAGGTCTAGACCTAGGAGTTGTGTCCGATTTTTCCAAGTTTCCGGATCAACCTCCGTGGACCTTTTTCACACCAGATTCGTTTTGATCTTGCAGCTTTTCGCAAAGAGTCCACCAGCTCTCTGGCATACAAGGCTTTGTATGTTGACCTCTGTTCGAAATTCTCATCCTATCAGAAAATTTTCACTGACGGTTCCAAGTCTGAAGATGGAGTGGCCTGTGCAGCCTACTGCCCTGGTGCTCCTTCTCAAATACTGTTAGAACATATTCCTTCAGACGCTTCTGCTTACTCTGCTGAAGTTACAGCTCTGGTTCTGGCACTACGGATAATCTCCCAATCTACGAAGAGGGACTTTCTGGTTTTGTCAGATTCACTGTCAGCTTTGGAGGCCATAGCTGGCCGCAAACCTTCAGCACCCTGAACTTTTACACTTTTTTGAACTTTTTACCAAGTTGACAGCGGGAGGTTTACAACATTCTTCTGGCTTGGGTTCCTGGTCATGTTGGCATCGGAGGGAACGAAATGGTGGATCGTTTGGCTAAGAATGCCGTACGAGAGAAACTGTCAAACACTCCTATCCCCTGCTCGGATCTGAAACCCAAAATTAACGATTATGTAAAAGACCTCTGGCAGGAGGATTGGAATACACAGACAAATAACAAACTCTTTCAGATCCGTCCAAACCTAAAGGAGTTCCTCCCATCTTCGTCTGGTGGTCGTAAAGAAGAAACAGTTCTGTGCCGGCTGCACACCGGCCATTTGTATTTTACCCATTCCTACCTTTTAAAGAGTGAAGAAGCTCCTTGGTGCATTCCGTGTCATGTGCCACTCACAATGAAACATATTCTTTTAGAGTGTTGGGATTTGCACGATGTGAGACACAAACATTTTACAGCAGATTCCATGAAAACCTTGTTCAGAGATGTTCCGCCTGACGCGATCTTTGAGTTCTTGAAAGAGGAAACATTTTTCATCGGATCTGAGATTTTACAGTGGAAAGTTTTTTAACAAAGTTTTGGATGAGATTTTAGACGATGTCTTTTAAAGAATTGTGTGGATGAATGACCTGTGAGTTGATTTTAACGTGGTGACAGCCCTGATATGGCCCTTTGCGGTCGGCTGGGCTATAAGCAACATTATCTTATCTTATCTTATCTGTGTCTGCTTTGCTGATGGACTTTCCATCTATCTGATCTCCCTCCCCAGTATGATGTGTCTGCTGTATGCGTTCATGCCTATGTGCATTGTGTGTGCATGTGTTGGCATTCATAAATGAGCACGTGGATGATGTGTGTGTGTGTGTGTGTGTGTGTGTGTGTGTGTGTGTGTGCGCGCGCGCGCGCATGTGCGTAGGTGCGTGCATTCATGTGTGTTCATCTCTCTTCAGGCATAATGTTTGCCTTGCTGTCATCAGGGTTGTCAACAACATGAAATTTGCATTTATCCAGTTTTCAGTCTCATTTTCTGTTAGTTTGCCAATGTGTCTGCTTCTTATATGTCAGAGTTTGTCTGGGTTTTTGTTTGTTTTTTTTTTTTTGTCTCATGCTGTCTGTCTGTCTCACCCTGTCTCTGTGTATGTATGTTTGCTCTCACTCTCTCACCCTCCTTCTGTGTATTTACACTTGGTTTCATGTTCCTGCATGTGCGTGTGCTTGCCTGTATTTCCACCTGCCGGCGATTTAAAAGATAATCACCACATCTTTATTTCCAAAGTAAACTGAGACCTATAACATTAGTGGAAGCCTCCGTCATGCAGCCTGGTTTTTTTTGTTGTGATATCAGAATGATAATGGAATAATGTTACCAGAGCAGACTAGGACCCTTTAGTTCTGTTTCTTGCAATTTAATTGTTTCCATCTTCCCATTCTTGCTATTTTCAAACATTGTTTCTTGCCTTTTTGCCTTGTTTTGTTTTGAATTTCATGCTGTTATACGGAGTGAAGACTTCAGTGGCCAAGTGAAACATATGGTGACAACATAGCATCTGAGCTCACAGGCAAAAAAAAAAAGAGTTGATGGGAGGATTATGACTGGAGCGTGCTGTCCAGCTTGAAATAACTGTGAATTCAGAGGGTTTTACGGTATTAACTCCGTGTGCAATGGGTGAAAATGAAGATGTCAGTGGCCAGTTCGGAGTGATAAAGTACTAAGTTTTCAGAGTGAGTGGTGTAGAAGCAAAGTCATCAGGAAAAATAGGAGAAGAGATTGAAAAAAGAAAAGAAAGCAAAAGTGCTGCCTTTCCACCCTTCCTAGAAAATGCAAAAGCAAAATGAAGAAGTATCTGATGTTCTGTTTCAAGAATGCAGATGTTTTGGATTGCGATTTGGTTACTCTTTAGTTTTTCAGTAGCATAGGACAACATTGATCATTTATTAAAATATATATTTGTGTTTGTTTTTTGATTGCTGCTCTCATGCAGATTCACATCTTGATTCAGTCTTTGTTTTGAACTAGTGAGAGATTTATTTCTTCTATATATACATTGTGTGTGGGTGTTTGTGTGCACATGTACACACATGTGCGTTTCAAACAGATTTACAAATTCAAGCTAAGTACCAAGTGCAAGTAGCTATTCTGGTCGTTGGTGCCATAGCTAAGTGCAAGTTACAGTGAACGCATTTGTATCTGCCACAGAGAAACTGATGGGTCAACTATTCCTGTCTAATGAATGCATCTGTATATGCCACAGACAAACTGATAGGTTGAGTTATTCATGTCTATGCTTAGGGGATACTTTGCATGTTTGACTGTGATTGATTTATTACATATCACAATTCTTATTTTGAAACATTATACCTCTTCAAAAATTTGGAAGACACTCCATGTTTGCACCCCCCCTTTTTTTTTTTTTTTTGTCCGATTATGTTATATAAGTGATACTGTCTCTGATGTGTATGATTTTTTTCCCCCAGGCAACTGTGTCCTTGGTTTCCCTGGAAACTGCATCAAGACCATATGACTGCAGAAAATGCCTGGCGGCATTTCGTCTGGCCCTGCAGTGCCCCAGTTCATTCAGACTTCATTCACAGAACAAGCCGTATGCCTGCCCAAGTTGCACAGCAGCATTCAGCAAACCTGAACAGCTGAAGGTTCACCAGCATTCACAATGTGATGCACCTCCTGTTAAAATGGAGATTGAGGATGCTTCGTTTCACACGTCCCTTAGACGACATAGGCTGCCTAGCACCTCGCATTCCCAAGAACTCGTTCAGAATGTGCCTGCAAAGAGCCATGGGAAAGGTGGGTTTGTTTGAGTGCCACAAATGTAATGAAACATTCCCTTATCGTTCAGTGCTCTTGCGTCATCTTCCTTACCATTCTTACCAGTATTCTTGTGGAGTCTGCAAGAAGGCGTTCGTTAAAAAGGTTGACCTACTTGATCATCTTCAAATCATGCATGATGGCCGCATGTTGCTTCGTTGCAAATATTGTGAAGTGAAATTTGAAGACATTTCTGAATTTGACAACCACATTGTGACTCATAAAGATGGTACTGTAGTTCCATGCACAGTGTGTAACATGACGTTCAGCAATTCCAGACAAATGCAAATACACCAGACTGTGGCTCATGGTGTTTCTCAGACCCCAGGACTTGTGTGCCATGTCTGTGGAAAACGGTTTAATCAAGCAAAACTTTTGTCTATTCATTTGCGGGTTAACCACAAGACTGTACCAGGTAGAGTCTGCAAAGTTTGTGGCAGAAGATTTAAACTAGCAAAGCATTTGTCAGCTCACATGAAAATAGCGCACAAAACATCATGGCCAATTGTGACAAAATTCTTGTCGTGTAGATACTGCCACAAAGTTTTCCATAATAAACAAGGTTTAGGGGCACATTACAAACTGCGACATGGTGTGCGTTTGGAAAAGGCCATGCTCACAAAAAATAAGAAAAGTGACGGTGCCCCTGACCGTTCTTCAGATGCACCAGTTTCTGCTTCTCAGGCCAAATCCAGCATTCCTTCCACAAGTGTCCAGAAAGAAACAGGTATACCTTTCGCTGACATTAGCAGTACAACATGTCAGATTTGTGGGAAAAGGTACAGTAAAAGAAAGGTGTTGGTGGCACATTATCGACATTTTCACAAAGTGGAGCCGACTGGAAAGAAACCCGACCCCATGAAATGCAAGATCTGTGGGAAAGAACTGTACTCGCTTCAGGGTTTGAAGGTCCACTATAAAGTCCGCCACAAACGAAGGATTCCAAAACAAGCTGTACCTCAGGAGGATCCTAAACCAGCCATTTCTATAGGCCCCAATCCAGCAGTAATGTCGGATCCCAGACCAGCTGTGACTTCAGCCCCCAAATCAGCAACTTCACTCTCCAAACCAGCTACGACTTCAGTTTCCAAAACACCTGTGACTTCAGGGTCCAAACCAGTGTCAGCGTCAGGCAACAGAGGTCGATGTAGGTGCGGTAAATGTGGAAAATTCTTCTTACACAATTGGAGTTTGTTTCGGCATCAAAGACTTTATCATAGAAACAGTACAAAAGGTTCTTTGAAAACAACACCAAATCCAGAATCTCCGTTGTGTGTCAAGGTATTGAAAAATCCTGCTCCCTTTGAGAAAAAAAAAGCAATGGGCTTGCCATATCTGTGGCAAGTCATTTGTGTTGCGTAAAACCATGCGCATGCATATAAAATCTGAACATCCTCACAGTTTTGCTGATCAGAGATACGGAGGAAGGAAATGTCATAAATGTGGGAAAGCTTGTGGTAGCAAGCAAAGCTACATCTTCATGTAACTAAATGTGGTCAGACAGACAGAGCCCAAAAGAAGAGAATCTGGAATATTGTCAATAGGTTTGGTGAATTTAAATGTACCATTTGTGAGAGAATGTTTAACTGGAGACAAAATTTGATTCGTCACATGCAGGTTCGTCATAAGTTGTCAAAAGAAGTGATTCTCTACAATATGACACACCAGAAGCTTGCTCAAGCAGGAGAAAATTACTCCTCAAGGTTCTTTTTGTGTGATATCTGCAAATTATGCTTTACTGTAAAACGGTCACTTAATAGACATCTGCAGCGCAGGCATGGTGGAAGAAACCGGCATATTCCAGTGTAGACGGCGAAATTGTAAATATACTGTCATGAAAAATGATGCATTACTTCACCACATCAAAACAGCTCACCCAGGAATGTCTGTTTATGGTGTCAAGGGTGCCGTTTGGGTTTTGACACTTCAGGGTGACTCTTCAGCCACAGATGCTTAAGCTTTTACTCAAAACAGTCAGATGCTTCAGCTTCTAGCTCCCAATATGATGAGAATGACTGTGTCTTAGAGGACAGCTCTAGTTCCTTTCCAGCAGAACAGGAGTGTCGCTACAGATGCATGACTTGTGACATGGGCTTCCATCTTGCTCGAGAATGGACCAAACATATGCAGGAGCACACTGAAAATGTGCCAGAAATATCAGAGAACCCATTGCATCAGGAACAAGGTTTGGAGACTACAGATAAAATAAGACTGAGCATCTTTGATGTCATGACAGGCAGCGTTTTTTCTTGCAAGTTTTGCAGAACAGTATTCAAGGATGAAGGTGAAATGAATGCTCACATCTGTGAACAGCCAGCCACCACAATATTGGTCCAAAGAAGGAAAAAAGAAACATAAGAGTCGTAATCTTGAACCAGTCAAGTGCACAGTTTGCCTAAAATTCTTTTCACCATTATCTATCAAGAGACATATGATGAACATTCATTCCATGCCAATAAGATTCTGTGGAAAATGTAGAATCATATTTACGGATTTTAAGCGGTACAGGGTGCACATGGATTGCCACAATCAGTATGGAGGCAGCGTGGAAGAAGAAGTAGAATTTCCTGCATCCCTGATGATGATCCCAATGAAGATTCAGTTACCTTGTTTATTTGCCAGATTTGTGGTGGTCTGTTCTCTGATGCAGACTCTCACTAGCGTCACATGCATGTTCTGGTGCAAATGGTGAAGAAATAGCTGAAAGCTACCATGAATCTGAAGTTGATGAGCATATTTACACACAGAATGAACATCAAATCCTGTCAAATGAAACTGATACAACTAGTGATTCAAAGTATTCTGAATTTCTCAGTCGGTCAACAGAGAATGCAAACGTATACACAGGTCATAGCAATGGATGTGAAAAGTTAAGAGAAAGCCACTCTGTATGTGAAGATGTAGATGAAGTAGTTTTGAATCAAGAATAGTGATTGAAAGCGTATCAGGTGGAGCAGCAGTGGACCTGGATACTTCTATGTTTGGAAAAGAAGTAATGGTAAATGATGGCAACACAGATACAGCCATGACCATGAGAAATGAAAACATCAGCGGGAAACAATTGGCCTCATGCAGTATTTCATCACAGGAATTAAAGGAAAATGGTTTCATACTTGCTGCTCCCAGCACATCAGAATCCTTTCCTTTTGACAAATGGTTTCGGAGAGAGCACATCAGGACTTCAGGAACAAGAACAGTCTGATATCAATCACATCCCTTTCGAGAGATTACCTATCTCCCACAGTGCACTAGGAAATGGAATCACAGATCTGATGGAAAACAAGAACGCTGAAAGCTGTGAAGCTGCCAGTTTAAGTGCCTATAAACAAGCAGCTGAAACGGGAAAAAACATTCAGCAGGGAGAGGCAGATACTGAAACATACAACACTATTCATAATGAACAAAATGTTGATACCAGGGAATTTGCCCATTGTGAAGAAACGGAGTTTGAAGCTGGCAAGACTGCTCCCTGTAATGCAGGGGGTATTGAAAACAAGTCAAAAAGCCCATTCTGAAGAAGCAAGCTGTGCAAATGTTACAAGTAACAATGAATGTTATGGAGATGTTCACTCAGAATATACCAGTTGTGTGGATGGTCCTCCAGACATTGTAGTTTCTGAGAATCAGACAGAAGACGAACATTATTGTCACAGTCTAGAATCTTTGCATACAAAGCAGAAATGGGAGGAAGATTACCTGGAAACTCTGGGTAAGGTGGTGAAGAATAAACTTGAACAAAAAACGATTCACTGCAAACTTAAGTTACCAAATCTGATGACCAAAATAGAAGTCATTGGAATATAGAACTATGTTGAATTCACCTAAGAACCTGTTGCAAAGTGTTACACATGATGATGGAGAAAGATGCATTGTCGCCAGGGTTGTATACTGAATAGTCAACAGACTGGATCAAGGATGTGTCCTTCCCCACCCACACCTGATCTCCCCTGGTTCCAAGTCTGTGAACACTTTTTACTTAAAAGATGCTCAGGCTAATAGGATGTGAATTTCGCCGTAAAGGTATTTGATAGATTTCTATAGAAATACGCCACATGTAATATGTAATGCCACATATTGACGTTATGCCTTAATGCCTTTTCTACACATTCTGTTTTTATAAATGTTCTGACAATTTTAAATATACTGGACTGCTTGATCACTGAACTTAATTGAATGGTGCAGATAACTAGTCTGTCCCTCCCATTCTATCACAAGGATGCAGTAGTCCAACTGAAAGCATCCTTGTCTGTAGCAGTCCGTGTGTTCATAGGAGTGCAGGTAATAGAATCATGCGTGGTCCAAGAATTTTTTTATTTTTGACGTCTTGGACTGTGTTCCTTTCTTTTCTTTTCCTTTTTTTTTTTTTCTTTTTTTTTTGTAAGCCACCTTAAATTTCTAACATGAACAGGATGCTGGGTTTGTTTATATGAGAGGTAATTGCCAGTTTCATCTTGCAAGCGTTGGGAGTGTGTGTGTGTGTGTGTGTGTGTGTGTGTGTGTGTGTGTGCTTGATTGCAGTTTGTTCCCCCATAAGGTGAAGAGAGCACAAAACTCAAAAGCAACTGCAAGTGACAGGAAGAGACCTTTTTCCAACTTGAGCAATGAAAAACCCCCATTCCCTTGATGATTTGTCTTTCCGTACATGTGTGTTTTGGTGCAGGCTTGAAGTTGTTTCAAACACTTTTATCAGCTCATTTTGTAGCTTTTATGTTTATGTTGATGTGCTCATTTCAGATTTCCCATCTTTACTTGGCGTAATTACGCTGTTTTATTTCGGTCACAAAAGCAAAATTTTTTATTTTCACACGCGCGCACACACACACACACACACACACACACACACACACACACACAGAAAGAGATGGATAGATGGATGGATGATAAACAGCTCTCTCTCTCTTCTCTCTGTGTGTGTGTGTGTGTGTGTGTGTGTGTGTGTAAAATATATATATATATAAAATAGACACGTTGCTGTTGAACAAGTGAGGCTGTATTCCATGCCACTTCATTTACCATTATCGCCATTAATGATAAGAACCACAATTAACTGACCACACTGGGCTACATTGGACTGGATATGTGATGGCTTATGGTGAATCTTTATTCTATATTTGCAAAGATCTGCTCCTCTGCTAATTAGAAATCATTTTGAATGGTCTGAACTTAGTAAGACATTGTCATGCTGAGGGATGGTGGGAAAGGTCTTGACAGTATGAATGGTTCTGTCAGACATGGTTATGCCAGCACTTATATTGCTTGTAAGATGCAATAACTATGGAAACCCAAATTCACTCACCCACACCCAGTCAACAGAAAGGGGATAATTACTCAATTTATTGCACATGTTAAGTAAAAAATAGTTTCAAGAATGTACCCTGTTCCAGCGTGGGCCCTTGATCATGTTGGTATCTGAGATAAAACTGAAGGAGGTTTCTTTTTTATGTTATACTTGTCAAGAATACTGTAACAAGAAACTGTCCCATCTAGTTCAGTTTTTAAACAGATACATGTTGGTTTTTTTAGATACAAATTTTTTTCTTTCTTGTGCGGTCAAAATAGAATTCCAGTCACTTCCAGAAAAACCAACTGTACGCAGACTTTTGAAATAATGAGGTTCTCCCGTTCTTTCCTTTGTCGATGGAAACTGAAAGGAGACTATTGACCATAGGGTTCAGGAAACGCACTGGTGTGGTATCCTGCCTTATAATAGGGAAAATCTTGAGCATGTAGTGCATAGATAGCTTTATTCAAATAAGAAGAGCAAGTTTTATGCTTGTTACACAGTTTAGTCGACTATTACTGAAACCAGCAGTGATTCGGCAACATGTTGACAGGATATGACCCTGCATTTAAAGTGACAATTAATTTGATTGGATGTTTTTTTTTTTAGAAAAATAAAAATGAATGATTGCAAATGGTGGACATCAAAGTTCTGACGAGCATACTGCTTTATTTACCTTTTTCACCAATAATGGTAAACTCCCCATACTCATACTCAGCATATCAGAAATAACTCGTGATTTTTATTCTTTATTTACTGGGACTTTCTGATTAATTGATACCTGCTTCTCTGCTTCAGGTTCTCCCCCTCTTCTCCCCCCCCCCCCTTCCTTCAAGGTAATGTATCAATGTGGAACACCCAGTTTCTGTGGAGAGGCTTCCTTTAAGAGTAGCTACAGTAGCTGGATTGGTCTGATTGGAGATTTGAAAATGAACAAGTATTTTTCTTTTGTTTATGTTTATACAGGTTGACCTGAATTATTTTGTAGATTGTTTTGCTTTTCTTGTCTTCTCTCCTGTTGTGTCTTTTTTCCCCCCTCTCCACACACGTGGCTTGACATATAATTTATGGGTCATAGCCGACTGGACGTCATCCTGATTGGGAGATTGAAGAAGTCATGTTGTTGATTTGTAAAAAAAAAAATAAAAGATTGGTGATGTAGAAGTTAAGAGAATGCGCAGATTTGTTTGGGAAAATGGCTGCCAGTGAAGTTGGAGTGCTTATGATGACTTGCATGTAGAAATGAATGTATACAGTGCCACTTTTGTGAAGATTGACAGCAGCGAAACTAGTTTGGTAGGGTTGAAAATAAATCAGTTGCTGATTGAAAGTTTTTGACAAAGCCGTATCCATTCAAGAGTTAAATTGCCATCCAACGAGATTTATGACAACATTTAAAAGGCAAGATTATTGAGTTCAGGTGGACATTTTAGATTGAGAAGGAAAAAAAAGAAACAGCGGATGGTGAGTGTTGGACCCAGAGAAGTGCTGTACTCAGCTGCCAAAAAAAACAGCTGCGAGCAGTCCTGCACCATCCTTGGAAGCCTGGGCTGTGTTCACATGGGTGCAGGTATGCACAGGGCATTCCGTTAGGATATCAAGGGACATAATTGTTCCTTGGCTGATGCCATTGTGTAATGGTCATCGAATGAAGATTTATTTGAGAATTTATAGAAGGCAAGATTATTGAGTTCAGAAGGACACTTTAGATTGAACTTTAGTGATTGACTGCAGTTATTTTGGGCAATAAACAGTGATGACTTGGCTGGGTTTTGAATTGTGTCCAAGATCAAAGGTTGGGAATGTAGGTATGTAGATCATGTACAGATTTTTTTTTTTTCCTGTGCCACCTGTGCCACCTCAGTGACATTGTACCCATGCTGCTCATTCCGACTTCTCATCCACAGCTGGCTCCGATCTGCCACAACTCCAGCACCTGCAATCCACAGAGAGCACTCAGTGTCAAGTCGTCATGAGGCAACCCACCAGAGGAGACACTGCACTGCTGTGAAGTCACTTTGGTGGTATTCAGTGGTGCCTGTTCTGATCAGTGACAGGACACCACCTACTAAGCCCCCTACTGATGACAATAATTGATTAGTCATGGAGCCAGTATATGCGTGAGCTCTCCCTCCAGAGTGTGCCACATTGTCCGTCCAGTGACAGTTCCCATGAACTTGCCTATACTGATGACGGGGACAGAGTCAAACCAAGGCCATAGACACAGAGAGGCAATCAAAAACCGGGCCACCATGAGAGTGGAACTTACAGGGTCACAGAATTTGAGACTTTTTTTTTTTTTTTAATGCTCATTGATGAGGGTGAAGATAATGCCATGTATTTCCACTCAGGTCTGAGAGTGCATGACAGGGCTGTACTGTAGAGAGCTTACTTTCATAAGCTATCCTGGTGCCAACCAGGTCCGAGAGATACAGACACCTGCAGTTGGTCAAATTAGAGCAACACACGGACAGATGCATCCATTAAGTGGAAGAAACTAACTGTGTGGTCCCAGTCTTCCTAACTGAGCCTGTAGCAAACTTGGCTCTGGGTTTGAGCTGATTGGGATGGGAAAATCACTCGAATAAATGGCTCTGATAGGAATCAGACCCACAACCTCCCAGCTAGGAGTCTGCGACGCTAACCACTTCACCACAGCAGCTAATTCATTTCCAGAATTTATCTGACCATTGTTGGTATGGGTGAATCTTGTATTGAAACCAGTTTTTGCATGCCTACTGCACATCTGTTAGCAATGTCGGCTGTCTGCTCCATGCAGGAACTGGGTCTCCGTGGTTTGTGGCCCGTAAATTATTCATAATGCCCAATCACTTATGACAGCATGACATATTGTAAGAGAAGTTTGTCCATGCTGATTGGCTCAGGCACATTTTGTGTAGAGCTAAACACAGTCTTTTTAAGTTCCTAAGTGTGTCTTCACCTCACCAGCCTGTAATTCATTAGAGGGAGGTTTTTTTTGTAGTCTCAGTAAACATAGGGCTGAGATTTGTTACTTTTGTGAATGTCTGCAGAGTTTCTTGTGAGTAACTCTATTTGGTCGCACCTTAACCCTTTTAAAAAAAAAAAAGAGAAAATTGTCATCCATTAAGAATAGTTTGACAAAAAGCAGATTCACTCACTTCCTACATAAGAAGACTGATAATCATAAATGCACACATAATTTTTGTGTCATTTTTCTACTCGGTTGTGAACATTTTCAGTCAGAATCCAAACCTTGATACTCCTGGAACAGATTTATATAAGTATACATAAATTCTACTCCCATCTTCTGTATGAGAAATCTTTCCTCTCTTCAGTTCTGTCACTTTTGACTCTAGATTTTGTTTTCCTTGCATTTTATATGGCATACATCTTTGTTCTGGGAAGTTCCTTTTAATTTTCCCCTGCCACCCTTTCACCCCCCCCCCCCCCCCCCCCTAATATTTTTTTTCCTTTAATTCTCATTACATGTACGACATCTTAACACTACAAAAACGTAAGCTGTCGGCTAGCTTATACATGTATATTCATATGTGTATTCATATGTTTGCGAAAGCAGGATGTTTTTAATTGATCTCGATTTACGATATCCTACTTCTGAAAAGAAAATGACACTGGTTGTGATAACCAAAATTGAAAGGCTGGCACACTCGGCTTGGCTGTGGATTATCTACCTTGATGAATTAAATTGTTCAGCTGTGATGCTGCTCTATGAAAATTTTCGGTGTGTGTGCTTTTTATGTATTCAGCCCAGATGTGGCCTGGCGGTGCTGGCTATCAACATTACTTTTTCTCATTTGTCACATTGACAGAACTACTTACATTTGCCTCTTTGTGCTGTTACAACCTAGAAAAAGCATATGACACCACGTGGAAATCAGGGATCCTTATGGATTTGCATAAACTTGGTTTTCGTGGCAATCTACCTATGTTTATCGAAAACTTTCTGGCTGATCGACAGTTTCAGGTGCGTGTTGGCACCACACTCTCGGACATCCATGGGCAGGAGTTGGGTGTACCTCAGGGGAGCATCCTTTCTCCTGCCCTTTTCAGCATTAAGATCAATGACACTGTGAAATAGGTAAGCCAGGGCTCTGAGTCTTCTTTGTTCGTTGACGACATCGCGCTGTACGCAGTTGGAGCTTCTTACGCCAGCGTACAGCGGCGACTCCAACTTTGTGTCAACAGGATTCAACAGTGGGCCGAGGACAACGGGTTTACCTTTTCACGTACAAAAACTCAATTTTTTGCTGATCCTGAAATTCTTCTGGATAAGACCACCATTCCAGCTGTTAAGGAAGCGAAATTTCTGGGGTTATTTTTGATCAAAAACTGAACTTTCTCAGCCATATTAAAAACCTCAAAACTTCTTGCAGAAAGCTCTGAATATTCTGCGGGTCGTAGCACACACTGACTGGGGCGCTGATAAGAAAACTTTGCTGCACCTCTACAGAGCCCTGGTCCGTTCCAAACTGGACTATGGTTGTGCTGTGTATGGCTCTGCAAGACCGTCCTACCTCAAACTCTTAGACCCTATCCACCATCAAGGGCTTCGTCTATGTCTTGGAGCATTCCGCACCACCCCTGTACAGCCTGTACGCAGAGGCAGGTGAACCCCTCACTGTCCAACCGCAGGTTGAAACTATCTTTGAACTACTATATCAGACTGTTCTCTGAACCAGAAAACCCTGCCTATGACTGTGTCTTTGACCCTCAGTTTCCAAAACAAATTCGAAAACAACCCTACCTGTATTCCGTCGTTTGGCCTTCGTATGCAGCCTCACGCACGGAATGCAGGTCTAGACCTAGGAGTTTGTGTCTGATTTTTCCAAGTTTCCAGATGAGCCTCCGTGGACCTTTTTCACACCAGACATTCGTTTTGATCTTGCAGCTTTCGCAAAGAGTCCACCAGCTCTCTGGCATACAAGGCGTTGTATGCTGAGCTGAGTTCAAAACTCCCATCCTATCAGAAAATTTTCACTGACGGTTCCAAGTCTGAAGATGGAGTGGCCTGTGCAGCCTACTGCCCTGGTGCTCCTTCTCAAATACTGTTAGAACATATTCCTTCAGACGCTTCTGCCTACTCTGCTGAACTTACAGCTCTGGTTCTGGCACTAAGAATAATCTCACAGTCTCCAAAGAGGGACTTTCTGGTTTTGTCGGATTCGCTGTCGGCTTTGGAGGCCATATCTGGCCGCAACCTTCAGCACCCCGAACTTTACACTTTTTTGCTTTTTACCAAGTTGACAGCGGAGGGGTTACAACATTCTTCTGGCTTGGGTTCCCGGTCATGTTGGCATCGGAGGGAACGAAATGGTGGATCGTTTGGCCAAGAATGCCACAAGAGAGAAACTGTCAAACACACCTATCCCCTGCTCGGATCTGAAACCCAAAATTAACGATTATGTAAAAGACCTCTGGCAGGAGGATTGGAATACACAGACGGATAACAAACTCTTTCAGATCCGTCCAAACCTAAAGGAGTTCCTCCCATCTTCGTCTGGTGGTCGTAAAGAAGAAACAGTTCTGTGCCGGCTGCACACCGGCCATTCGTATTGTACCCATTCCTACCTTTTAAAGAGTGAAGAAGTTCCTTGGTGCATTCCGTGTCATGTGCCACTCACAATGAAACATATTCTTTTAGAGTGTTGGGATTTGCACGATGTGAGACACAAACATTTTACAGCAGATTCCATGAAAACCTTGTTCAGAGATGTTCCGCCTGACGCGATCTTTGAGTTCTTGAAAGAGTTTTACATTTTTTTCGGATCTGAGATTTTACAGTGGAAAGATTTTTAACAAAGTTTTGGATGAGATTTTAGACGATGTCTTTTAAAGAACTGTGTGGATGAATGACCTGTGAGTTGATTTTTAACGTGGTGACAGCCCATGGGAGCAAGAGTTATCTTATTTGTTTGTTATTTACTGTTTTCGCCTCATTTAAGATTTCCTTTCAAGACCCATACTGGTTAAAAAGTTCTAAGATTGATACCTTTCCTGATGATGCGAATCACCCGTGACCCATACTTAATGTGCTGCTGAATGATTACGTACAGTTCTTTGAAATGTGGATCCTCCTCAACCTTCATAGTCAGAAGTGTCGAGTTCAAATGACTGATTTTTTCAGCACCTTGTGATGCACACACGCTGAAATCGGGTGATTCTTAGCCAATTGAGGTTTTGACACAAATCCAAGATTTCATTTGAAATTTGTAAGTAGTTCAAGAGAGTTATTTTATTGTTTCTGTGTCATGGGTGACCCAGGAATGACAGCGAATGCTGAACAAGAAAAGAAAAAAAATATGCAGAGGTAGGCACTGGCTGATCAGTATGAGAATTAATCAGTTTATTGAGTATGGTGCAGGACTAGACTGGAGGTGGGTTCCATCTCCATAGAGGGATTCTTCGAAAACTGAAAGCATGCTTTTTTTTTTTTTTTTTTTTTTCTTCCAGCTAGAGTTGAGCTAGTAGAAGCTGAGAAGGAATAAAGCATATGACTAGCGGTCTTGGATTTTGAAGGTTTTGGAAAAGGGTGTGTATGTGTTGGTGAGACCGAGGCGATTGAAGTATATTGAGGGGGTGAATTACGCATGCTCAGAACCCCTTGCTTGTCATCTGAAGAATAAGCTCCCAACTCTTCGTCATCACTACTCAGGAGTGTCTAGAAATCCTTGCAAAGAGCTTCTGTTTTTATTCCATGTAAGTCTTTGTTTTTTAAACCTTGTAAATTTAATTTTGATTAAGACTTGTTGCAAAACAAACAACAGAAAAAGAACTGAGTAGTTGACAGCTTAAGGTACTGTGCATTTTTTCTTCGTCTTTGAAAAGGGGAAAAAAAAAAAAAAAAAAACCCTGAGATGTTGCCCATAAGAAACTGTGTATTTCTTCTTCTTTGTGTATTTCTTCTTCTTTCTTTTCCCCCCTCCTTCTTCAGGATTGCAAAGTATCTTCAGTTTTACTTTGTCTTACCCTGAAATTCATCTTCCGTATGCATAGATTCACTGCAACAGTATAAAACTGCATAGTTCTGTCTCTCACACAACTCATAGTGGGGGGTGGGGACATTAGGAAATATATTCAAAGAGGTTTCTTGCCATTCATTCCATGACTAGCTTTTATTTAAAAAGAAAAGAAAAAAAGAACAACAACAATTAACAAGAAATGCCGGTTTCAAAAGTGTCCCCACTAGTTTGATGTTTTACAGGTAGTTCCAAGTTATTGCTGACCTTGTTCATTTTGATATGGTTTACTTTGGTTATACTGTCAAAGCAATCACAAAATTTCAGCAAGATTGAAAAATGGCCAAAAGTGTCTTTTTCCTACTGTGACATCATCGTTTGCATTCTTTTACTCTATAGATTGCAGATCATTTGCTCACCCTCCCGTCTTCCAACCCACTGAGAGTTTTCCCTCTTTTGTTTTTTGTTTTTATTCCTTGTAAGTAGTTACGACCTTCTATTTGTTTGTGTACATTTTGTGTGTGTGTTGTGTGCATGGAATCGATGCAGCAAAGACGGGAATTTTCCACAAAACCCCTCAAGCAGGTAGGCAAAAGTGTGAAACGTTCAGTATGTAGAACACATTCCTTTTTTTTCTCATTTTTCTGCTCACTAGTTTTATTTTAATTCTATCACTTTCTTTAGTGATTGTGTTCCAGAAGCATTGATGGCCAAAACTAATGTAAGAAATGAGATAGAACTTTGTTTTTTTAATTAATGACATTATTAATATTTTCTTGCCTATGCATATTTCTTTAATATAAATGTTGTTTTCCAGTCTTGCTTGTGAACTTAGTTGCTTTGTTCTTTTTAATTTTTTTAATTTGAAATAAGAGTTTTTGGCGGCTTTGATGTAAAAAAAAAAAAAAAAAAAAAAGAGGAGGTAGATATTATATATAAATATTTTATATACAGTATGAATCTTGCTACATGTTTGTCCCCATAGGGATGCAAGGGATTAATTAGTATGGAATATATTCTTGACATTTGGAAATTCTGTGTTTGTTTGCTGTTTGTTTATTTTACTGTAATCCATTCCCAGTTTTTGTCCTTGTTTACACTGTTTCTCAGACATTTTTCTTTTCAGAATTTATAGCATTCCAGCTTTTAAATCAAAGAAAATTTTAAATCTGGATAGTAGGGCATGAAAATGCACACCTCAGAGTTCACACTGTCTGCCTTCACTCCATAAATGTGTACTTGCCCATTTGGCCTTTCTGTCTGGCAAGATCTGGCATATTCTCCTCTGTAGAATTTGTAGCTTGTAATCTGGTTACAGGGGTGTGTGAAAACACACACTTGTCAGTTGGCACTAGGTGTCCATTCTGTAATGTGTATTTGCCCATGTCATCTTTCAGTGTATTTTGTATTGCTTCATTTTTTTTTTTCTCTCATGAATTTGGGATGAAAAATTTGGGGAAATATTTGGCTGTCTTTGCGTAGTCAAATTCTTTGAGCCTGAATTTCGGTATCATAGGTTGTTTATCATGCTGTGAATTTCATGTAAACATGTTATTAAAATTTTTTTTTTAACTGTTAAAACTGTTATTTTTAAAGGACAGGACTTTCTTCCCCGAGTGGGTGACAGCCATGAAAAGGCCCTGATAGGATTAATTATAATGACAGCGCAAGGGTTTTTGCTGGTTGTCAAACTAGTACAGGGGAAAATGTTATATCCTGAAAAAGAAACAAAAACAGTGATGACGTGGTAACTGAACATTTATTTTACCTAAGTGGAGAGAGACGAGGCTGTGGTGAGAGCTCCAGCTGTTTCCCTTAATTTCTTGTTCCCAGGTTAAAAAGAAGGCGTTTAAAATAAAAATGAAATGTAGGTAAACATTGCTGTATCGGCAAATGGAATGGACAGCCTGCATCTGTGTGTGTGTATAAGTTACAATACCTAGTGGCCAGATTATGACTCAAAAGTTGGCATGTCATAGATTATGATCAGAAGAACACAACAAGAGACAGGCCCACAAAGATACAGAAACGACTGTTGGCAGTAAAGAAAAAAACACAAAGGAAAAAAGGGGAGAGTTGAAGAGAGTTCAGAATAAAGGAAGTTACAAGCATGAAACTGTTAGAAGGTAGGGGAGGTAATTATAATGAAAGAACTTTGAGCATCCCAAAAAGTAATGGTTCCTTTTTGATGACAAATTAAAATAGCTTGTTCAGTACCCAGAGTTCACAAACATTCAGAATCATGTTTCTTGGCCCAGTTTTGTTTGTTTTGTATACACTCCCTTGTCTGATATCATCTCATCTCATCTCTGTTCTGTCTCTCACTCTTTTGCAGATGATAGTTACAAAAGTCTGCAGAACCCAGCCATGTCAACGAGCTGGTTCAGTCAATGCAAGTATGTATTTAGGATGTTAAATCATTGATGACATTTAACAAACTCAAGTTAAACGATGAGAAAACTGAAGCTTTAGTAATTTCTTCACCAAGAACGCCACTGTCTGCTCCGTTACCGGACTCGCTTGTTGTCAGTGATGCCACTGTTCCATTTTCAAAATCGGCAAAGAATCTTCGCGTTGTTCTTGACTCGCATCTGACAATATATATAGATTGCTCAGGTCATGAACGTAATTCGTATGGTTAACTTTGAGCTCCTTCGTATCAGCTCAGTTCGCCATTTCCTCTCAGCTGAGGCAACAGAAACTCTCGTTTCGGCATTTGTGCTCTCTCATCTGGATTATTGCAATGGTCTCCTTGGAAATTGCCCACAAGATCTTATACAACAAAATTCAGAGTTTACAGAATACTGCAGCACGCCAGGTCTTGAGGGTTCCCTGTAGAGACCACATCAGCTCGCATCTCCACACTCTGCACTGGCTCCCCATAGAAGCACGCATTAGATACAAAATTGCATGCATGTGTTTTCGTGCCATCAGTGGATCTGGCCCTGTCTATCTTTCTCACCTGGTTAGCATATACACACCGGCAAGAACACTCCGCTCATCATCCGACACTCTCACACTCTGCAAGTCATGCGTTTCAACAGAAAACCTTTGGTGAACGTTCTTCCTTTTTGCAGCTCCTTCTGTTTGGAACTCTCTCCCACTTTCGATCCGCTCTGCCAAAACTGATTCAGCTTTCCGCTCTGCACTCAAAAATCCATCTTGTTTCAAGGAATTTTCTTTATAAAAAACAGTTTTGTCCTGGTATTGGGTGTGTCATAATCTCATTGCGTTACATGTTGTAAGTGTTGCCCTTGAAGATTGACGGTGTGTGGCGTGTGTGTGTGTGTGTGTGTGTGTGAATGTTGGTGGCCGCCCCCCCCCCCCCCCCTCCGTCTTGCTATGTTTCATTGTCATAATTGATGAGGTGAGTGGGTTTATGGTTTTGTATAGTGATTTTTGTTTTAACATGTTTATGGGTTAGGGTTAGGGTTATTGTAAAGAGCTGTGAGCTCTAGTGAGAAAGGGCGCTCTAAAAATGTACGTTATTATTATTATTCTTTCAGCAGTGCAATTGAATTACTGCAAAATGACTGTGATTGTGGAGAATTAGAAAAGACATTTATCGCCGGGCATTGATGAAACGAGAAGTAATCCAAATGTGGCTGACTGCTCGGGCAGCCTAACAGTACAGTACATTGTGCAGTAGACAGGTGTGATGCGCCCTTCGGATTACATACTGTGACTAAGGCGGGCTCACAGGGAAAGGGTTTTTGAATGATTGTAAATGAAAATGTCACAAACTGTCACCCTTTAGTCCAGTAGTAGATTGTTTTCTTTGTAATGCCTGTTCATTTAATTTACTTACATTTAATTACTGTTGTTTGTTGAACATTATTACACATGCTTGTGACATGTCACATTAAATCAAATATTATTTTGAAATTCAGTGTGAGATCCTTTTATTTTTTTTTTTTTTTATTTATTTATTTTTTTTTTCGTAAATTTTTTCTTTTATTCATTATATTAATGTAGATACTAGATGATCATCATTGTTGTCAACTTAATTATTGAAACGTTGCATTGTTGTGAATCATGTTTGTCATATTGTTTAAACCTGCTGTGTATATCAGATGTTTGTATATAATTGTATTAACATGTAGATTATTACGTGAAATTTCTTAACATGTAATTCGTATCAATTTCACCTTGTTTTCATTTTCAAATTTTATTGATATGTAAATTATTACATGAAATTTCTTAACATGTAAATCGTATCAATTCACTTTTGTTTTCATTTTTATTTTGTTCCTTTGATGAGATTTTACTATGTAAAATCTTTGTATCCTTGCATGTATCAACGTCTGTGTGGATCCTTAGTGCCAACATCAGCAAGTCCCACCATTTTCCTCATCTCTGAACGTTCAGAACATCCTCTCTTTTAATTTGGGTCTAGGATCTCTTCTTGCTAAACTGGCACAGTCCGTATGAGATTGTTTTTTGAGCTCACTAGTAGCAAAGGCGCGACTTTTTTTCGAGCTTACTAACAGTGGAAAGGTAAGACTGTTTTTGAGCCTACTAACAATGGAAAGGTGAGAGACTTTTTGAGCTTACTAACAGCAGAAAGGTAAGACTGTTTTTGAGCTTAGTAACAGCGGAAAGGTGTGAGACTTTTTGAGCTTACTAACAGTGGAAAGGTGAGACTATTCTTGAGCTTACTAGTAGTGGAAAGGTAAGACTGTTTTTGAGCTTACTAACAGTGAAAAGGTAAGACTCTTTTTGAGCTGACTAATAATGGAAAGATAAGACTGTTTTTGAGCTTACTAACAGCGGAAAGGTAAGACTGTTTTGAGCTTAGCTTATTGCATAGTGGAAAGGTCCATCCCATCAGCCAGTGTGGACTGCATTCAGCTCAGTAATTTCCTTCTGACTTCTCTGTTTCTGTGTCTGGCACCTTTCTGCCTGTTCCAGTTGTATATACCATTCAGCCATCCACACCACTCATCAGGCAGTTCAAGTGGTGTCTTCTTCCGTGATGATTCATCTGGTATCTTGGGGAAGTTGGCACAATGCAGCCCATTGGAAGCTTGGAAACCCAGGAGAGAGTTCTTTCTTGAGACCTCTATCAAGCACCTGGGCCATATTTGGTAGGTGGCCTACCAATACTAGTACATACCAGTGATTCCATTTACTCCCCTTCCCATGCTATTCATGCCCTGTCTGAGATTCTGGGGAGCGAAGACCAGAAAATTTGAGTTATGCTGTGATATGTACCAGCATTATTATATGGGAGGTGTAAACATACATGTTTTTGTCAAACACCATTTTCTGATCTTGCTTGACAAGAACTATTGGTCCCTAGTTGTTGTTGCATTAGTGTGCTGAACTGCTCCTTAACTTCTTGAACTTCTTTTTGAAAAAAAAAAAAAAACAAAGGAAAAGAAAAAAAACGCTAGCCATGAGGCTGTAGTGATTCCTAAATTGGTGGTTAAACTATTGATCCGGTCAGCAGGTCTTAAGCCCTAATAGCCACAATGGCAGATGTTTTGTGTGTCATTAATTTAGTTGAGAAACTTTTTGTGAAATTTTTTCTTATAGAACAAGTTTTTTTAATTGCAAAAGGGATGTTGCTTTGTACAGATGTTATTCTGACATCAAACAGGAATGAAACAATGAAAACATAAGGTAGAAATAACTTTGAATGTCACAAGCCCTGGCGAGATTTGCCACAATCGGTCGTTCACACAGCTTGCCTGCAGCACAGTAGACAGCACATATTTATGTGCAACTGCCCGTACAGCTTTACTCTTACAGGGTGTCTTACAAGTGAAAACAGTAATGCTGCATGAGTTCTCTCTTCTCCCCCTCCCCCGCCAAACACGCTATCTTGAAAGAAAAGCTAACATAAATCACTTAATCGAGCCTCATATCGACACCCTCATTGCCAACTCGGAAACGGACAGGAAATTGTGGAGGAAACAGACAGGGCGTGCACTAAAAGGTGATTGTGCACAAGGTTTTCTACCCTCTGGTGTATCAACCTTGGGTTACGTTGGTAATCTGCTGGCACGTTTACGTGCAAACTCAAAAGTTTTTAAAGGGGGGGAGGTGAAAAGGTAAGAGCCTTTTATTGCTAAGAACATGACAAAACTAGTACGCTGACAAAAGGAAGGGACCAGGGCGTTTCCACATGCGCCCTTACCAGATGCATTTATCATGCCATCAACAAGACATACAAGTGGTTGTTAGAGGACTCTTTGTTGTGGATCTGAGAGCGCCTGAAATTTCGGACATCATTCCTCAGCTGCGTTCCTGCACTTGGTACCAGTAAAGCATGTTCATCAGGCAGCCAATTGGCACAGAAAAACGCTTTAATAAATTCAATCGATCGAATGACGATTGAGGCAGACAGTTCAAAAGCATTTTTTTTTTTGATTATTATGAAAACGTCCATCTTGGCCCAGAAAAGGCGCCCTGAGGACTATTGGGGCAAATGCTTTGTTCCTCCTCTTTAAATTCTGCAAAGCGTTTGACATGCTACCAGATATGAAGCCGGGGGGGGGGTTATGTATATTCATGTGTTGTTGCTGAATAAGGTTATACCCAATTCCTGTGGGGGGTAGTTATATATATATATATATACACATTCATGTACTGTTTTGCTGAATAAAAGTTATACCCAATTCCTGGGGGGGGTAGTTTATATTTATATATATATATATACACATTCATGTACTGTTTTGCTGAATAAAAGTGATACCCAATTCCTGTCTGTCCTTCCCCATCTGGTATTGCTATGGTCCACATGGGTTTTCACAGGGTTGGGTCATAGAAGGAAATGGAAGTAGATGCCTGCTGTAGAAAGGAAGTGCAAGACAGTTGTGCAGTGAGCCGAGATATTGTATTAGCCGTGAAAATTCAGCCGAAGAGGACTGTCAGACTGTTGATTGCTAGCAAAGAGCAAAGAACTGTATAATGGTAGTTACTTACGTAGCCCATTGCTCTTGCCAGAGCATAGGCCATCAACAACTGCCCGCCAACGACCACAGTCCTGGGCAATCTTTTTTAATTTGCTCCAGCTGTAACTCATCTGCCCGGTGTCCGATTCCAGGTCCCATCTCCAGATGTTTGTTGGTCTTCCTCGCTTCCTTTTGCTTTGGGGATTCCAGGTCAGGGCTTTTCTGGTGGTGGTGTCCGGGAGCTTTCAGAGTGTGTGTCCAATCCACCGCCATCTTCATTTGCTGATGTCTTGCTCTACTGGCAGTTGGTTGCAGGTGTTTTGGTCTTCCTCGCTTCCTTTTGCTTAGGGGATTCCTGGTCAGGGCTTTTCTGATGGTGGTGTCGGGGGCTTTCAGAGTGTGTGTCCTATCCACCGCCATCTTCTTCTTTTGCGGATGTCTTGCTCTACTGGCAGTTGGTTACAGCTTTCCCACAGCTCTGTGTTGCTGATTGTCTCTGGCCAGTGGATCTGGAGGATCTATAAGGTAAATAAGTCTAGCCAAATAGGAGAAAGTGTGAATAGAAAGGCCTCATTGTCTTTCTTTATAAAATGAAATGAATGATAATTTTGTATGTGCATTAATTATGCTAGTGTGCATTTGTACAGTGCTGTCAATAAGTCGGCTTTTACTTAACTGGTTTTGAATTGGACAGCTGCTGCTTTTTTTCTGCTGTATAGGATTAGGTCTGTGTGGACATTAAATCGAAACCTGAAACTTATTCAGGGGATGACCACATGAACGCCTTTGATAAATCCATTAGTACTGTCGGGTTTGCTTTTGATGTTCAGCCTTAGGTTCATAATCATGTTGCATCTGAAATAACTTCTGAAAATTCTTTACACACAAGCGCTGTTTAGAAGTTTAATGGAGTGATTTTTTTCTACGCCTTGAAATTTAAATGAAAGTACACTGGGACACTGTACATTGGGAAGACCATGGAGTATAACTATAAGGTGACTTTAGAGGAAACGCTGTAAAGCCTACAATGTGAAATCAAATGTTTAATGAAGGTAGGACTGTGAGGATTATCCAGTATAATTATCAGTGACATGCACATTTACTAGGTGTAGCAAACAAGCTAAACAAATTTTTTTTCCGCTAAGGACAAACTAATGGTAAACATTTTAACACATCTTTGAAGTGTCATTTATGATCATTGATGAGAAGTCTGAACTGCAGCTGTAGTGTATTTTTCATTTGTATGTCTTATAATGCTATGAGCTGAAAATGTTAGTAAATGATTTTGGAATGAGTTGACCAGTTTTGCTATTTTAATCTACAGTACAATACATTTATATGCTCAAGTCATTACAGTTAAATGTGAGGAAAATGCTTATGACATTTGCAGCCTAAATAAGAAGTATGAAAAAGGATTTTTATAGAAAATAATGTTATTATGATACTTTTGCAAAATATTGATTTGTATGGACAGAATGCTTTTTGATTGAATGAAAAGGGTCATCCAGGATGAGACAATATTTGTTTATAATGATAATTGACAAGTTGAGGTTTTTATAAACAGAACCTGTACGGTCACTAAGCATGCATTCTGTAAACAATTCAGTGAATTAAAACAAGCTGACCGTACTTTAAGAGTGTCCACCACTATTGAATTTCTCATCGCATTATTTATCAATGGCTTTGCATGTCCACTTATTGCCCTTTTAAGTGATGCATTGTATGTATGGTCCTGTTGTACAGAGTTTTTCTTTTATCTATCTTGCCATAGATTTCTAAGGTGAGTGCCGTTGCATGATCGAGCTTGCTGAAATGGGCCCACTTTAGATGTTCTTGTCAGGGGACTCCATGGCTGCAGTCAGCAATGGCGGCCATATATATAAACTGAGAAGTGCTAAATGTTGTATTTGCCATATATGATAATTTGTCATATGAAGTTGAACTTCAGATTGGTTAGTAATAAAAGATTTCATATCTAAGTTTATTGATCTTTTCTTTTTCCCATCTTTTTTTGTGTGTGTGTGTGTGCTTCAAAATGAATTTGAATGGTTTCCATCAGTTATAAATACATTAAAAATCCTCTTGTTTCTCCATTTCACATTTGCTTTTTATATATATTTTTTTTTTGAGAGCTCTAAAAAGCGACATTCTGGGGCTTTTTTCTTGTTACAAAAAGTGTTCTTTGTGGTCTCTCAGATATTTGCCTTCTCTCCAGACTTTTTTCTCTCCAGAAATTCCCATTAAAAACCATTTCCAAAATTTGAAAAAGAGAAAAAAAAAAAAAATTTTCACAATTTTGGTCAAAGGCAGAGTGTACAGGAGAGGGGGGGGGGGGGGGATATTGTGTAATGCAGTTGAAAATGCATTTTAGTTCTCTGTTCTCCTTCACCCTATTTGATCATTTATCCCTTGACTGCTGAGGCTTTCTTCACCCTATTTGATCCCCCAATGAAGTTTTATCCGTTTTTGACTGCTGATGATAAAACTAATAGCATAAAGACCAAGTGAGTTCGTTACTGAACAAACAGAAAATCCCCCAATGAAGTTTTGGGGGTTTTTTTGGATACAGGATAACTTATAAAACTAATAGCATAAAGAAAAAAGTCCAAATGAGTTAGGTGGATGTTGGCAATAAGGATAGAAAAGGTTTTCTTTTTCAACCCTTCATTTGCTAGCTGAAACCTAAGAGGGTTAAATACAATTTCAGTCGATAGCTTAACTTCCAACCTGATCCCGTCCCATCCCCTTGTCCTGGTTCCTGAATTTTGACAATCAGGGATTGGCAGCCATGCTGATTATCTACTCCATGAAGAGGCATTAAGGTGCAGCATTGAAGAAACTGGTCACCGTGTTCCTCCTGCTCTTGTGGTTTTCTGTGTCAGTGGCTGGACCTCTGGAAGTGGGTTTCCCTGTTTGTTCTGTATTGTGTCTATTCTGCACTGTTGACAGTCCACCATAGGTTCATCACTCTCTACCAGCATTCCTCAAGATGAAAAAACTTTGCTTGTGAATGTTGTGCAATCATGCAAAATAATCACCACAAAGGTTTTGATGTCTGTCACATTTTCATCAGTCCACTCTAAAATTGTTCTGAAAATCGGCGATTACCAGTGCTTCATAGCCATTAGAAAGTTACTCCCCCACACAGAACATAGGTTTCAAATGAACGGAACTAATTTTCATGACATTGCAGTTGACCAACAATAAGACCACTTGTTGGCAGTTGTCCAAAAGTTCGTGACAGGCAGGCTGAACAGATTCACTGTAGATGAAAATTGCCTTTGCTGAAGAGCAGCTTTCAGCAGATGCAGACAAGGGGCATAACAGAATGTTTTTTTTTCATATTTATTTGAAAACGTACTCATTAACACATTTATGGTTTATCCATGTGACAAAATAAAATTTTGTCATGATCATATAGATGAAATGCAGACAAAATGAAGAGCACAGTGAATTACACATACACAGAAAACCTGACAATTTCAGGCAATTCACTTTGTTGCTCATATGTTTCTGTTTAGTTAAAAGATGGTACATCTCATATTTTCAGTATCTCTGTACATGTGAAGAAAAAAAAATACACGTTTGAAATTAAATTGCTAAATGTTAAAAAAAAAAAATTGTGCATGGTACGATTTGGCATTCTTGTGAAGCTGAAAAAAAAAACAACCAACATCCACCTCCCCACCCCCCACAAAAAAAAAGAATGTGCAAAATCAAAAGCCAGCATCAGTTACTGTCAAGCAGATTGTTGGTAACCAAACTCCTCAGAAAATTATGTACTACTACTAGGACATTTAGATCAAATCCCTTGAACTGTGAGCTTTTGACTAGATTAAAAGGAAAAAAGTATGCAATGATATTTCAAAAAAAGAATTAAAAACCCTATAATGAAAAGGTGAAACAAAGAATGCCAGTCTAAAAAATGTATCCTGCCATGTTGAAAGGGTTCTGTTTGTTTCTTCCTACTGAAATTAGAAAAAAAAAAAAAAAAATTCATCTGCCTTCAAATAATGTATTGATGTTTTTCATCTTAATTAACATCAAATCATTTACATCTGTTAAGTCAGGCATCTGCAAAGTTTCTGACTATTCCATGTGAAAATCCTCAATCTCAGCCATCCAAACTTTTTTTTTTTTCTCTTTGGCCTCAAATACTTAGAAGATCTGTGGCTGTATGGATCACAGACAGACAGCGCTCATCCCCCCCACCCCTCTTTTCGGCCGGCCACTGAGAAACCAAACCAGCATCTAGAATTACTTCAAAAGACGGACTTCACAAATCTGCATAGCAACTGGTGAATGAACTTAAATAAATGTGAGAAGCCCCATTCTGATAAAAGACATTTTGAAACGAAACTGGGCTTTTTTCCTTCATTCTTGCCTTGAGGAAATCCTTTCTATGTCACAGCAATGTTGTGTTTATGCGGTCAGCTTCACTTCAGTCTACCGGAGAATCATTCATATTCGGCAAGGCATCAAACTCCCAAAGTTCACCCACAACCTATCAAAGCCACGTCAGTGTGAGAAACATGAACATGTGATGGAGGGCCTGTCAGACGAACAAACTCTAATTGGAAACTGACTCAGTGACTGAGCCAACAGCAGCTTCCGAACAGAATCTCAGTTCTAGGACAGAGCAAGTCATATGAACTGACTGCTCTACACCGACTCTTAAATGATGAGGATGCCTCTACCCTTCACATTCATCAAATAACCAGTTTCTTGTCCAAAATCATAAAGAACTAATACACGTTTGAGTTAGTCTAGTTTCTTGTCCAAAATCATAAAGAGCTAATACACGTTTGAGTTAGTCTAACTGCTGTCCAAACCATCAAGAATTCATAATTCAGCCTCCTACCCTTTTCATTCATCAAATAACCACTTTCTTGTCCAAAATCATAAAGAACTAATACACGTTTGAATTAGTCTAACTGTGGTCCAAACCATCAAGAATTAATATTTCAGTTAGTCAACTGCACAAATACGGAACACCAAACCATGAAGAATTAATGCGTGTCAGTTACACTATGAACCATGATAATGTGTGTTTCAGTTACTCAATCACATGAAAGCAGACACCCACGTCATACTGCTCACACACTGGGTTGTTAACATGCATAAACGGGAGTTCTGTCATGAAAATTACAAGAACAATCATGATGTATATGCATAAGTATCTACAATTCATATGTATTAGCTGGAACTACGGACGAGGTACAGCTCTGATATGACCCTTTTGCAGTCGGCTGGGTAAAAGCAACATGAACTGAACTGGAACCACCAAGATCTTGTAAGACAGCCGACACAAAGCTATGCTGAGCCAATGGCAGATATTCTGAGACCTATACACTATGTTCATAGTTTTAAGAATGGAAACTTCTGGAGTGAGATGAACCTACTGAACCCGTTGGATATACATTACATGATGTAGATCCTTTTCCTTTTTTTTCTCCAAGAAAAGTTGTGCGAGTTTGTGTGCGAGCATTCCAAAATGCCCACATGTGCAGGTCTCGTAGTCATTTTGCCTGCAGGCTTGTTGAAAATTTGATAAACACCAACTGTCATTCCAGCCAGTTGTGTGTATAATAGCGCATGTGTTGCCAAAAAATGTGAACAAGCAGTGACTGTCATGAGAACTGACACTGAAGTTCAACTTGATGTGATTTGGTATTAGTCACCCCATGAACAACTGCAATCGATCAGGTCACCATCGCTGACCGAAACTGGTTCGACCATCTGTTTTATTAAACTGGACCCAGGTACCACAACACAGGTTATCAAAACCTACTCATAAAAGATGTAACTAATGAAACTTTTTACTGGCAATGACACAACTGGCCACTTGCGAAGAAGCAACAGCCCGCTAAAAGATCTACACATACTCTCATAGCACTCGCACAACATGATCCTACGATCAGTCTCGATCATCCATCAGCTTCTGAAAGCTGTTTAACTGCAACATTAACGGATCAAGTCCAACACATTACCAAACTCGCTCATGAATCCTGTTAAATCATACAATCCAAGCACACCACTATGATGATCAGACAAAGATGACAAGCATCAACATGAAAATAATGACACCAAAAAACCCCCCCAAAAACCCCACTTCCAACAACAAAATGTTAATCTCATCTACCACATAGCTGCCAACCCTAAGAAAACAAACTTTGTGGTCTTGTTGAGACACTGGGGGGAACAACATGCCTCCCTGTCAATATGGTCAGAAGGCACAAACTCTACAGCTGAAGCACTCTCTGTTAAAGGGAAACAGATCACTGTTCGAGCTTTGGCATACCACCCTTTCAACTCTTGCCCTAACGCTGTTTGGGAGCCCCTGAAGTGTTTCTCAGCCTGTGTGCCTGAACAGTTGTCGAGCAAAGTAGCATGTTTACTCAAACCAGTTTATCAGATCAAGAATATGCACTCGACTCCCAGGGAAGGGAGGTAGGGGTCTCACAAGAAACTTCCTTACGGGCATACTAAATCTGCCCGAACGGGAACAAGTATAAACAGATTATGCAGAGAATAAAACAATGTTTGAGTTTATCAAAGCATCAACATTTAAAAAGTGCATCACGTTTCAAGAAATTTTAGTATGATGTTACAAAATTATTTTAGCAATAGCCGTATCAACTGTTCGTCTCTCGATAATAGTTTAAAATTTCAAATGAAATACCCTTTCTGTTTGTGCACATTAGCCTTAACTGTCCAGGCTGGGAAGGCTGTCCCAGCGGTAAACTTGAAGTTTGAAAGGGTTAAACTGGTCATGGTTGGCAGCTATGCAACAATCACTTCACCATGTAAAACAAAATAAATTTATCAATATTAATGAAAAATGTGAACTAATCTACATAATTCTATTTGAAAAACCTAAAATGTACCTGAGCTCTGAATAAAATGCATGGAGACGGCCAGTTCACACAAAAACCTCATACCTGTGTATAGAATGATAAACATGTTCCATCTTTCAATGCACAAATGTTAGCCTTCTGTTAGACTTAATGAGTGTGAAGCAAATAACACCCAACCATTCGTATTTTTTTCCTTTAACTATTTAGGTATAAATTATACAACAGTAGTATGCACTTTCTGGAACCTACAATAGATAAATCATTGCAACTGCAAAGAAATGAAGCAACAGCAGCGAGGCAAGATAAGTATGAGTAATACATCTGTTTATGTAATGTTCTCATGGCAATAGGACAGCCGCCTTCTCAGGTTTCTGACACTAGTCCTATGGCTTGCTGCTGAGCATTTTGATTCACATCCCTGTTAACAGATCCTGATCCAAAAAAGGTTGTGCAGTCTTAACAGAGCCACCGAGATCAAAGTGCATCAGAACCATCTGAAACGCATTCCCTTCTTCACTAGACTAATGCAGCATGTCTAGTGAAGATCCATCCTCAAAACATCACATAAACTTTAGCTCAAAACTGAAAAGGTGGAGAATCCATAACCAGAGAAAAGAACGTAAAAGACCAAGGAACTTTGCACACACACACACACACACACACACACACACAATGACCAGGAAGAGAGGTCAATGTTGGAAACTACGCACAAAGAGTAATTCGCAACTACGTTCTTTGGTTTTCTCCTTCTAGAACCTAATCTGGGTGTGAAAGTAAAAAAAAAAAAAAAAAAGGGAAAATGACTTATACAGAATAATTTCATGTCTTCCGATTAGTGTTTTTGTGTGTGTGTGTGTGTGTGTGTGTGTGTGTGTTAAAAACAAACAAACAACAAAAAACACCCATAACTAATCCACTCAAAACAACCAATCTAGGGACACACAGGGATACACGTAGATGAATTACAACTTTATCAGTTAAGCCTTATTCACCTGAAAATGGACAACCTTTCTGACAGAAGTCATTTTGTGTAGCCATTCAAACACTTTATTAGAAAAGCAGTTGATGTTAATAATATATTTTGAAAATGATAGCTAAATCAAAAAACACACACAAAAAAATTTCCTGACTACTATACAGATAAACCTCACTAAGATAAATCATAGACAGAGGGGCAATTATGTACTTTCACACATGGCAGCACACAGCAGTCTTAACTCCAGTTAATTGAAGTGGTCTTTCCTTTCCAAAGCAGAGTTTTGAAAAACAAAAACAACAGTAGTGAAAAGATCACATTACAAGAAATGGACCAGCACAGGAACATGTTATGAAGCATATGCTGCCACTAAGCACAGATATCATGTGAGGCAGTCCCTGTACAAAACAAACAAATGCAACTGAAAGATATCTCTGAAGATTTTGATGCATCACCATCACAGACACACTTAGCAAGGACACCCAAGGACAGCTCATTTGGACTCCCATGACCCTCACAGCCTTCACATTCACACTGTGGCTAGCTAGTACAAAGGTCAGTTTATGTACTGAGCCATCCAACGGAATCCTTCTCCATAGCCTTGACGCTTCAGAACGCTACACATGAACAGCTCTATGGGACGCCCAGGGAGTTCATTTCGGGGAACTGTACCCTGCAAATGTGCAAGAAAAAAAAAAAGAATTCATTAAGTATATTTGAAAAATAAAGAGAATTTCTTATTTCTAACAATACTGAAACTATATTATCACGATCATGAAAGCTGAATGCACAAATGAATAATACAAGCTTGTTAAATAATTTCATACATGCACAACATATTTAGTAGTACTAAGAAATGACTTTAATTACTCATTACACTGCCTGGTGGAATGTTCTATAACTTTTGTTTTAATAATACAAACCCCTTCTTAAAGTCGCAGACACGCACTAAATATTTCATCAACTGCTCGATTTAGGTAGCTTGTTATTGTACGTAGACAAACTAGTCCATTTTCAGTCACTGTGCGCCTATGCATATGCTAAAATTTTGCCAAAGCTAACACTACATATTGACAAACATAACTGTGAATTGGGAAACACTTCAATACAATAACCAATCCAGACTCAATACTTATGGTATTTCCAAACAGCATCTTGATATAAGCATAAGCTTGACCTACCACTCCACCACGCCCTCACAAACAAAACTCTATTAATACTATCTAGCTGAGAGCGGCGCATGCAGCACAACTCCCTGCTGCCGCGCTTGCGCATGGCGCTCAGTCCTTGCGAATGCGCATATTCTGCCACTTTTTAATTTATTTTTATGGTAGCTAGACAACAACTGACAGTGTCGTGTTAGGTGTCCTAGGAAAGAACAAACACTCAACTAAATCGAACATAGTAATTTTGAATCATTTAGTTTCAATGTGTAGACATGTCTGTGCGTTGAAATACGTGTCTGACAAATAAACAAAATTCTTTGTTTACACTCTATTCCGTTCTTTTACAACACCAACTCAGAAGATGAAGGGATGGCTGCATCTTCAAACAATTCACTTTCCTCTCCTATTTTCAGTTTTTTTTAATCTCTCTACAACTCCCCTCATCACCAGATCCACTTGTAATATGACTTCAAGCGCTTCATTGAGCGAGAAATCGCTACCACCCCTTTGTCTGACCGACATTTTTTCGGGCGCGCTTAACTGCAAAGCCTGGTGCCGTCAGTTGTTTCAAAGCTGCTGGGGTCAGCCAAGTTCACAACAGAGCACTGAAAGTAAGGTCTACAACTCGCTTCAACATCCCCAAGACTAGTTACAGAGCTTATTTCCCTTGGATCATTTTATGGAAAGTGTAAGAATTTTTTTATGTTCCAGTCACCCGATTATGTGTGACACGGCAGAATGTACTGTCTGTCCGTCACCCAGCCTTAGGTGACTTGGCTTGAGGGAAAGAAATCCTGTCACACCCACGATTAGGTGACACAGCTGGTAAAGGTTAATTCATAAATTTCTGTTTTATTTGAAGCCCAATCTACCCTCTCCCTGCAGTGGGTCAGAACTGGATCTTCCATGCTGTTTTTTTTTTTTTTTCCAATTTTCTGCATGGTTATTCTTTAAATCTGAAAATGACCCAGATGCACCTTGATTGCTTTAATACACTTCCCTGCAAGATGCTTCAAACTTGGTCAACTCTAAAGTGCTCTTGTACACTAAAAGAACGAGAGAAACATGAGAGTATCCTCTAATGGTGCAAGATTCAACGACTTAAAAAGTGTTGAGAGAAAAGAGGAACAGAAACAAAGATGCACACACACACAAAAAAAAAGGAAAACAAGATAAACAGATCAATTTTCTTTAAACTTATTCAAAACACCTTAAAACTGAACACATTTTCAACAGAAATTTAAGATCCATTTGAAAGACATTTACCAAAAAAAAACTCACAAAAAAACACATCAGGAGGAACAACCCTGGTGGAAAAACCCTGAACAAGACTTTTGTGAAGTTTACAATGAAAAGTGTTTATATCAAATGTCATGCAAATCCCATCCCTCTATGACGACATTTTTTTCCCAATGAGTGGCTCACCATATGTTAGCACTCCAGAGCCTCATTGCCTTTTAAAAAAGATACCAGTGTGTTTGTAAAGGGAGTGGCCTCTCAGTAAATGGCAAAAAACAATTTCTTCGTTAAGACTGTAAGTGGCTCATAATAGGAATTCTTTAGGTTTGAGCCAAAATAAAAAAGTTTTTTTTTTTAATCAATTTTTTTTTAATCAGTTTGTACATTCTAGTCTTCCTGCCAGACATGCTCATGAACTTCAGATTTCAGATCTGTGTAGGGAATAGATAAACTGGAAGGTCACTTTTCATCTGTGGCATTCTTGGTCAGCTGATCAGACGTCTCACTGCCCTGAAGAAAATCAAGACTGGAAATCCAAAGCCACAATGCTGTAACCATCACATTTCAGAGAGGTATCAAGTTAAAAACAAAAAAGGGTGGTGAAGGCTGTGGCTAGATATGGCCTCCAGGGCAGAAAGGAAGATAGAGATAATGAGAAAGTCCTTATGCTTCAACTGGATCTTACTCGGTTACTGAGAGCCAGACCAGCGTTTTTTATTCAGCAGTCAGAAGGAAGATGTTTTGAAAAGTCTCGAGCTCGAACATGCCCACAAGAGTAACAGTGAGAAACACCATGAATGGAAGAACTTACGCTTCCTGTGGTGAGGTTGTTCAGACCCAAACCAGTGTCGGATTTCCTCTTCACTAGCAGCACCAGGTTTGTCGATCTTGTTCCCCAGAATTAGGATGGGTGCATTGGCCACCTGCTCATCTGTCATCAAGCTCTGAAATCCAAAACACCAGACACTGGGTAACAATGGGGTAATTTTGGTCACACTCTGTGCCTGTGGTTGCACTTTCCTTTCCAGCATGTCAGAAAAAACAAAAAACATCCTCCCCCACAAAAAAGATATCTGGAACAAACTGACAGTAGTAGTAGTGGGGGTGGGTGGGGGGGGGGGGGGTGGGAGTGCAGGTTAACACCAAAGAATGACAAGGTATGATGTGTTTGCAGTGGGATTCAAAATAAGCCCTAAAAGTAGTTTCTTTTGTTTATTTTTAGCTAGTATCTAGTAGAACAAATAAAGTAAGTGAAAGTGATTGTGAAGGGTACATTTAAATGATTGTGGAAGATTTAGCAGCCTTGTCGTCACTGGACCCAAGATGACTTGCATATCAATGTAGTCTGCAGGTGTGTCAGAAACTGGTTCAAAATCAAACTGAAGTGACAATGAGTAATGAGACCAAGATGTGGTGAGCTGACTTTGATATTTGGATTGACGCCCGGATCCCTTTTAATGCAGGTGTAAGTGAACTAACAGTCATAAACATCAGCAAAAAATACAGATATGCACATATCGAACTACACCTACTGTCCCATTTTGATATAAAACTGGAATACTCTGGATTTGCAGTCTTTTTGCTTTAGTGTTTTTTTTTTTTTTTTTTTAAAAATTATTAAATTATTTCAATGACCTTCACTTTAGCCACAACAGCGGCGCTTTAAACACCTGTTTACCCTAAAATTGCTACTGGTCTATTTTTCAACTACAAAGAGCATAATGTTTACAAAGTATGTGTACAAATCATCAACTTTTTTTATATGAAAGTGCAGAAGTCAGAGTGGGGGGGGGGGGGGGGGGGGGGGGGGGGGGGGGGGGGGGGGGGGGGGGGGGGGGGGGGGGGGATGGATGGGGGAGAGGGTTTTCATGGGCATTTGATATTACTGATCATGCTACAGATGATAGAGAAATTCCTGATCTTGTAACAACTATTGTAAAGTTAGGTCCTTTCAACACAAAGTATGTCTAAACCTGATTCATCGGCATATTTGGCACTAATTCATGTCCTATTGCCATTTTTTTTTTGGATTACATTCTGGGGCCTGTAATTCCAGTAGTAATTCCTATTTATCAATATGTTGAAGAAACAGACACGGTAAGACATGATTTAATTCACGAGACTTTGCAAGAGTAGCTATTCTTTGGTCAAAGCAAACCAAGGCACGTTAAACTGTGTGCAATTACCACTCCAGAACTCCATCTCTTGATTCCTCCCCGCCCCCCCCCCCCCCCCCCCCCCCCCCCCCCCCCCCCCCCACCTTTCTTTTTTTTTCTCTCCAGTCATCATACTTCTCATGTTTTCGCAAAAGACGGTGAAATTATATGGGTAAGCCATTCTCACCAGACTTTACAACATTTTCTTGCACTTACATCCAGTTCTGCTTTACCCTCCATAAAAACGTTCCCTGTCATGTACATCCACCAGGAAGACAATGCCGTCTACTGCTGGAAAATAATCCTTCCATACTCGCCGCGCTGAAAACACAAACTCACCTTGAGTATTGACAGCTATTCATACCATACATTTTACATATTACATATATGATTAACATATTTATATTCGATGAGCTTCTTCAACTACAGAACCGAATTCCCTTACTACAGTTCACATGTGTAGTGATTTGGAGAGATCTGGACACACCTACACATACTTTCCCCTCAACAAATTCTTTATTCTATGAGTCAACTTTGCATAAATAAATAAGAGAGAGAGAGAGACTACTGATTAGTACTGTCTTCAGAGAGTAACGTCACCCACCATAATCATATTTTCAAAAATGATAAACACAGTTTAGATGGGTGTGTACAGAAGTTGTTTTTTATTACATCAAACCAGTGTAGGTATATATTCTTCCTTTTCTTTCAAAGTGTGGGTATGTTTTTCAACAGATTCATGTATAACATCATCTGTAAAGGATACAACAAACATACAATTATGTATAGCCATCGCCTTTCGTCAACTGTTTTTTGTTAACCTTATGTGTCCATTCATCAGCAAGCATGCATGTTGGCACTTCAGTGACATAAACGATAAACTAATGTAGACAGGAAAGCCCCACTTGCTACAAGTGTGAATTGTTTGTTTGTTTGGTTTTTTTTTTTTTTTTGCTTTAAAAAAAAAAAAAAAAAAAATCTCTCCTAATTTACATACACTTGCCACATTCAACCTTTCCGTATGCAAACAATTCATTGCATCACTTGTTATTTCTAATCTGTCCTTGAAAATTTGAGTTCACATTTAACTTACTTGATACTAACTGGGAGACTGTAGGAGCTGTACTTGCCAACAGTGGTTCTGGCATAATTTGTAAAAAACGTCCTTTGTCTCTGCGTTGAGTCAATATTGTTTTGCACAGAGGTTCTGACCACCACAGACCAATCATGTACTATGTAGTTATTCCTCCCCAAATCTTAGATGAAAGCCTTTGATTGTGACATTAGATTTTAAACTTTGCAATAACCAATCTTTGTTATGTTGTAAACTAACTTTTGGAAAATCAGGGAAAGAGAATGAGTCAGACCCAATCTGTTAATCAGCTTTTTATCTCATCTAATGTGTTCACATTCAAATTGTAACTGAACAATCTATAACCTTAATAACCATCCAAAAGTGGCACTAGCTGTTGGACAGACATAACAGAGCTTTACAGACTAGAACAATGCTGTCTTTACCTTGCCTGTGGCCACCCAGGTCAAATGTTGTGAACCTCATGCCACCCATACTAAGTTCTTCTGAAGCTAAATATATTTCAAAGCATTATACAGAGGAAAACAAACAAACAAACAAAAACCTACCAGTAAGTATCTCATGCTAGAATAAACTTTAAAAGATGTGGCACAAACTCATCAGAAATATCCCATGGTCTCAATGTTTCCTCTAAACTGGTTAGTTTTGATCAGGTACTAGACTTACAATGCCTAGTTTGCAATCAGACCTGAACAAGATTAGAACTGTTCATGTCTCTGCCGATCGGAAGGAAATGTAGCATATTTGTCATGCACGCAAGGCTTCCTTGTCCCTGAAATGTTTATTGTGTGACACAAGCCCAGACTGAGCATCTAAAATTTGCTGTTGGAGTGTTTCTTATCTGATTTTTCTCATGAAAACTGCAATATTTTTTGAACTTCTTGCTCTCAGCAGTCTCTTTTGAAAATGACCAGCTTTCCACCAATCAAATGCTAACTGTAAGCGTAAAACTGTGTGCATCTCGTCGTGTGGGGTATTCACAATATTTTTTGTAGAACAGTGTACACCTACAAAATACAACTAGAGTGCAAGGGTGCACAGGAGTGTCAATCAATGAAGATGTACTGTTTTCATGGCCAATGACATTCCTACTGATAATTTTTCAAAAGTGCACACAACCTTGGAGCTACCAGCCTTTGGAAAAGTAATATTTTGTTGGCACTGGGTAAAGGCCCTCCTTCTAAGGTCATAGAAATAGCAAAAAGCACAACAACCCCCCTCCAATAATGGGGAACAAACCCTTGCATGTGCAGAGGGAATACTGCATATATTGATATAAGAATGGATTGGTGAACAACCAATGCCATATTTTCTGTCTTTTATTGGCTCTTGTCCTAACAACTAAAGTCTCTTTCTGTGATGGATGGTTACAAACATAATTTTCTATTTTCCCTTTTTTGAGTATTGGTAATTTCAATCAGAGATGGTGTCAGAATTCTTGACCTCTGTCTCCATCAGCTTACCCATTTAGAGCAAGTATGGAAATTCTGAAGCAAACTGAACAACTTTAGTTTGTGAAGAAAAACAAAACAAGCCAACAAACAACAACAACAAACACTGTCCCGAGTTCCACAAATAAAGATACTTAGTTGGGATAAAATATAAACCTTCCCAAAATCTGAACAGAAGAAATGTTCAGAACTTATCATTCGTTTAAAAAAAAAAAAAAAAAAAAAAAAAAAAAACAACAAAAAAAAACCAACACACACAGTCAGGTCCTATGACCTCCTTTAAAAAACAACCAACCAAACAAAACTGCACATGGAACAATTCTAATTAACAAAGAAACCAGGAAAAACTACTGGGATGTAAGGTGGGAACATGCTGTGCCATCCTGTCATCTTTCAGCATATGTAGGAGTGTCGTCTTGCCAGCATTGTCCAAGCCCAAGAATACTAATTTTCCCGACTTCTTGTATAAACCTGGAGGGGTGGGAAAACAGATCACTTAATGTCAGGGTGTGTATGTGTATTGCATTCATGCACCCTTGTGTGCGAGTACATGTTAGTGTGTGCATGTGCATACGTGCGAGTGTCCCTGCAATGGTACACATATAAGCAATCATTTGTGTGTGTATGTGTGTACGTGTGTGTGTATGTGTGTGTGTGAGCATCACATGCGGGTGTACCTATGTGCATACCTTCGTGCAAAACACTTCTTTGTTCCATGATATTTTTCCAAAAAATACCATACTACTGACAACTTATTTTCCACAATATGACATAATTCAACAGTTCACCTATTATTACTGACACAAGTGACAAGCAGTTCGACATATGAGCACATGCCTGCCCTTAAATGCGTGCAAGCATACATACATGCATGTGAAATAGAGCGACACATTTCTTGAACAGCAGAAATGGGAAAACAAATGATACATGCTTTTGTAGGTTGTACATATGTACTTCATCCACAAAGTTTAAATATTAAAATTTCAGTATTTCACAAATCATCACAAAACCAGCGAATAAATGCTTAAAAGAGAATAAAACGTTTTAAAAAAAAGACTGGGGAAAAAAAATGTTGAACATGAAAAGGGTGCTTAGCCAAAAGAATGGAAAATCTGCTCAGCCAGCCAAAAAGCCAGAAAGAATTTAAAATCAGAAAGTTATTTCATATGAAAACATGGTATTCACTAATGGAACCACTATTACTTTAGAATTAGAGAACTCACCTAAAAAGGATAACATATTCTGAAACCAATTCCAGATGAACATCCTGGCTTATAATCTGAAACAGAAATAAGTATTAGTAATACAGCATCATTAACAATACTCTCCTCACCCAATGATTTCAAACAACAGAACCCATGGTGATGTGACTTTGCAAGAGGTACATAGGCAACAATAATCATGAAACTGTGCCAAACTCTTGGGATAAACAGACCTGTTCATCCTAAAACTGGTATTTGTGTACTTTTCAACAATGACAAATACATTTTCTACTGAGTGTGTACAAAATTCCACATTTTTGTAAAAGCAGGGAATTGGCATTTGTTTAATTTTCACTGCCATAACACTGCACAGGCTTCCTTTGGGTAGCAACCACCCGACCTTGCATTCATCTCAGTAAAAATAGGTCCTTTCTAACACAAATTACTTTCAAACTTCATTCATCAGTATCCTTTGGCACAAACTCATACTCTCATCAGTTTTTTTTTTTTTTTTTTTTTTTTTTTTGATATCTCGGAGCATGTTGTTGTAAAAACAGACCCAACCTGATATCATCCAAGTATAAGAAACTGATGTCTGGCTAAGAAAATCTTGTAAAAAGCCTGTTTCACTACCCAGCTACCAAAGACACTTTACTAAAATAATTACCATGGTGAGTTTTAAAAAGGAAGGGTATTAGTTCCGCCAGATGACACAAACAAACCTGTTACTGGACAAAACATAATGCATTTCGACCTCTTGGGTCTTCTTCAGGCAGAAACAGAAACAACATTTAGGACAATGAAAACGAAGAACAAGCAACAACTTATCTCCATATTTGGGGCAAAATGGGTGTTGGATGAAAAGTTTTTCAAGTCTAGCAACTAGCGTGAGATCAACGCTTCTCTCCAACATCAGATAAGTTCTGATATTCCAAGTGGACTCCAACTCATCACATCCAGTTAATGACGACAGAAAGAGTGTGAACAAAAATCAGCCAGAACTGAATTAGTGAAACTGATTTGAATATTTCACTTTTGTATAAATAAGTAAAGTTGATGTGTGAAAGTACACTTGTGTCAGTTCTTTTGTTGTTCTTTAAGTACTGAAGGTGTGAATTTATCTCTAATTCTGTCTCTCAGAGCTAGCTACAAGCACTTTTAAGTGTAAAGGCCTAAGGAGAATTATTCCTGAGCCACTCTTGAGTAGTTTTTAACCCCCCCCCCCCCCCCCCCCCCCCCCCCCCCCCCAAAAAAAAAAAAAAAAAAAAAAAAAATTCTTTTGATGACTAGTAGTAATATGGGAAAATTGCTCCTTCCATTACTAGTAAGAGAGAGGGTGGAGGTGGAATTTTAACATAACTGTAATATATTAGAAAAGTGTTCCAAGTCTTTCCCCTACAGGACAACACTGACCAACTCCCAACTCTCGTCACAAAGTGCACACAAGGGAGGGAAAATTCTTCATTTATTTATGTTTTTTCAAAACCTTTGAAGGAGTACCATCAGGCCCTTATGTTTGTCTGAATTTACATTACTTAGTTTTTTTGTTTCCAAAGCCTTAAGTATGACTCTTCCATCAGAAATGGAAATGTTATTTGATAGGGAAGAGCTTTGTAGATTAAGCATGTGCAATGCATTTTCCTTTGTAAGGACTCTCAGAAAAAACATATTTGGCAGTTTGACACAGCAAAATTCTTTTCATTACCTATCAATATACTTACCTCTGGATTGGTTTTTTCCTTCTCTTCTAAACATACTTTTAAAAAATCTTTGGACCACTTCTTTGGGATCACAATCTTTGGGATTACAATCTTTTTCAATTTTCTTTTTGATAATATGTTCTTTTTTGGCTTCCTACTGCTGCTTTACTGCAATTATTTCTAATGTTAATGTAAATATTGGTATGTGTGTCCTTTCTTAGTCATAAAAAATCTGTCATGCCTCCCCCCCCCCCCCCCCCCCCCCCCCCCCCCCCCCCCCCCCAGTCTTAGTTTCTTTTTGGTTATCCACAGTGGTTTTGTTTAGAGTACATTTCACTTCAGGTTTAAACTGGATCATCAGCTCGATAACTAACTTGAACTATACGATGTATGAGGTCTTATATGAAGTCCTGTTCATCGATCCGTGTGGGTTATATTAACTTATACGGCTTGCTTATAGTACTAATAACTTTGCATGCGTGGCTTATTGGCAAGACGGATTGTACTGGTCGGGTTTCTTTCCAGCAGGCATAAATGTATCTCAATTGTTCCTGGTCATGTTTATGTCATACTCCAGGACAGCTGACCAATCTGTTCCTTTGGCCTTTTCTCATGCCCATATGATTTCTTTTTGTACATCGCATTTACATTTCGTCTGTGTACTTTTCTCCCTTTCTTTTGAATCTACAGTTGGAATAAATAAAAACTTCGTCTGCTTTTTAAAACTGGCAAACCTACTGTTTACAGTTTTTTTTTTCTTCTAACGATGATATATGGAAATCAGTCTGTGGCGAGGACTGGGGTGATCATATTTCCCCAATACAACTTTCGTTTAAGATGGGAATGTCTGTTCATATAAGCAGACAGCCCGAGACAAGTTGATCTTTTGACAGGTTTTTCAAATGCAGTTTTGTTATAATGGGGGAGACTGAGCTATAAACGGTTTAGTTATTACAGTCGAAAGAAAACACAGCAGATATGTGGCTACATTCAATACTCACATATTCAGCCTCCCAGCTGGCAATATATTGATATGGTAAGCTTCGGATGAAATGAGACGTGTACTTCAACAAAATGGCCGAGGTCCATTGATGACGCACCGGCATCATACTCTTATTCTGTGCATCTTGATTGGTAGATATTTTGATCAGAACCAATCCGCTACCAGATTACAAATACAGAATACCTACTCAAACATGGCGGCTTGTGTGTCAGGTTTGTGAACTCTAAGCGTGCGTGAATTGCCCCTTCCCCTTCATTTGTGTTTATTCATGATTTTGATTACATAGAGATCAAGAAAATAGAAGGCATTGCAGGTGTTGTATGAGATGAATGCATGGCAGGCTAGAGATGTAATGTTCTTTTCTTTTCTAGGAAGTGAAAGGTGAGCGACTAAGTTCACGCTACTCTTCAACTGATCCTATTGCAGTTAGGCACACATGATCGACTTGACTTGAGACACAGGAATCGGAGAGTCAACAGTAACACCCACTCACTTCCTTGCCAATAAGCCACGCATGCAAAGTTTTTAGTATACTAGCCGAATAACCCACACGGATCGATGAACAGGACTTCATAGAAGACCTCAAACATCGTATAGTTCAAGACAATCAAATATTTTGAATCAGATGATGCAGTCGAACCAGTTTGTAGACTGTCCCATTTTGATACGCACTCGAACGTGTTTTTCAATCCGCCGTATTTATCACAGTGAATGAAACAATTTAGCAAATAAATGCTGCAAGTTTTTTTAGGTATCGCTCTAGAGACATAGATAATAAGGTCAGTAGAGAGGGATCCACAATTGACAACATCCCACCACAGCAGCATCCACTGTTGTGACAAAAATGTGTTTCACAGCTTACTGCTAGGTGATTTGTGTGTGTGTGTGTGTGTGTGTGTGTGTGTGTGTGTGTTCTTACAGTTTGAAGGATACTGTCCTGCCCCATGCTCAGCGGTCTCATTCGGGACATTCTCTGTGTACAGGATGCTTGCTTTGTTGTATGTGTACATGAATGTCGACCATCACCATCGTCCTAAGAGGCTTACTCTTCAGAATGATGGTGATAGTATTGAAGATGTGCACATGAGGTTATGTATGGCTTTTCTGTAGGTTCAGAAACTTACGGCTGCTTTCTTGTTTCAAAGTTGTCATATCTTTCTCAGCTGTTTGTGGTAATAACTTATGCCAGCAGTACTGGTATTGAGATCAGAGTTGTCCTTCTCTAGGTGGGCTGTCTTCCCAGACTGATGAGCCCCATCTGCCCATGAAGGGGTGTTAGCCTTACACAAACCGGTTTAACCTCCGGGTGAGTTGGTCTACATTAGTCTGACCTCTAACCTTTGACCTGTCCAGCTTGGGTGGCCCTACCAGGAGCATACAGCTCCCGCTGGCATAGCTGGACATGGCGACATAGCCAGATGTGTCAACCTTTCCAGCATCAAGATCACTCGCAGCTACCAGAGCGCCGATTGTGACACTGACCACTCTTTAGTGTGCAGCAAAGTGAAGCTCCACGCGAAGAGACTGCACAGTAGGAAAAAGGAGGGCCGGCCTCGCATCGACACCAGCAAAACACGCGATCAAAGAAAAGTGGAGGAGTTCGCGCGCGCCTGTTGGAGGATTCTCTCCCTGGTCCACCCACTGCAAATGCCCAAGACCGATAGGAACACTTCAGAGATGCTGTCTACAACGCCGCCATGTCCACCTTTGGCAAAAAGACCGGCAAGTCAGCTGATTGGTTCAAAGCCCATTTAGAAGAAATGACACCAGTCATCGAGGCCAAGAGAAATGCCCTGACAGCATACAAAACCAATCCCAGTGAGCAGAACCTCCAGGTTCTCTGTGCTGCTCGCTGCAAAGTCCAGCAGTGTGTCAGGCAATGCGCCAATGATTATTGGCTTCAGCTCTGCTCCCAGATCCAGATCGCAGCTGACACAGCCAACATTAAGGCAATGTATGACGGCATCAAGCAGGCATTGGGCCCAACACAGAAGAAAACTGCCGCCTTGAAATCAGCTACAGGGGAGTGATTCAGGACAGAGAACAACAGATGGAGCGCTGGGTAGAACACTACATTGAGCCATATGCAAGGGAAAATGTAGTCACAGAAGATGCCCTGAATGACATAGAGCGGCTACCAGAACTGGAAGAGCTTGACAGAGAACCAACCATAGACGAACTCAATGAAGCCCTGGACTCTTGCCTCTGGTGGCAAGGCACCAGGGAAAGACGGTATTCCTGCCGAAGTACTGAAGTGCTGTAAAGAGACACTTTATGACCGAGTTGCATGAAATCCTCTACCTCTGCTGGAGTGAAGGCGAAGTACCACAAGACATGAGGGATGCTAATGTCGTCACACTGTACAAAAACAAAGGTGACAGAAGCGATTGCAATAATTATCGTGGCATATCCCTCCTTAGTATTGTTGGGAAGTCTTTGCACGAGTAGTACTGAAGAGGCTCCAAGTACTTGCAGAGCAAGTTTATCCTGAATCGCAGTGCGGTTTCCGTGCCAACAGATCCACTGTAGATATGATCTTCTCCCTTAAACAACTTCAGGAGAAACGTAGGGAGCAAAAGGCAGCCACTCTTCATTGCCTTCATAGATCTCTCAAAGGCTTTCGATCTGGTCAGCAGGGATGGCCTCTTCAAGATCCTCCCCAAGATTGGATGTCCACCTAAACTTCTCAGCATCATCAGATCCTTCCACGAAGACATGAAAGGCACTGTCGTCTTTGACGGCTCAACATCAGCTGCCATCAACATACGGAGCGGAGTGAAACAGGGTTGTGTTCTGGCTCCCACCCGGTTTGGAATCTTCTTTGCTGTGATGCTGGAACACGCATTTGGTCCTGCAGCTGAAGGTATCTACCTCCGATCCAGGACAGACGGAAAGCTCTTCATCCTCTCCAGATTAAGAGCCAAGACTAAAGTCAAGCTGAGGTGCCTGCGTGACTTCCTCTTTGCAGATGACACAGCAGTAACCGCCCACTCAGCCGAGGACCTACAGCAGCTCATGACTTGCTTCAGAGATGCCTGTCAAGACTTCGGGCTTACCATAAGCTTGAAGAAAACACAGGTCATGGGACAGGATGTTGACTCTCCCCCAGTCATCAGCATCAATGACCATGAACTGGATGTCGTCCATGACTTTGTTTATCTGGGCTCAAATATCTCAGACACACCCTCTCACTTGACACAGAGCTCAACAGGCGCATCGGCAAGGCAGCTACCACCATGACCAGACTGACAAAGAAAGCATGGAACAACAGCAAGCGGACCGAGCACACAAAGATCCAGGTCTACAGAGCCTGTGTCGTGAGCACCCTCCTGTATGGCAGCGAGAGTCTTGGACTTTGCGTGCCTGACAAGAGCGAAAGCTCAATGCTTTCCATATGCGTAGCCCCCGACGCATTCTGAACATCACCTGGCAGGACAAGGTCCCAAACAACACTGTCCTGGAAAGAGCCGGATGCACCAGCATGTACACGCTGCTGAAACAGAGATGTATGCGCTGGCTCGGCCTTGTCGTGCGCATGGATGACGACGGATGGATCCCTAAAGACCTCCTCTATGGAGAACTTGTGCAGGGAAAACATCCCACAGGCAGACCACAGCTGCAATTCAAAGACCTGTGCAAGAGGGACCTAAAACTAGTATCGGAGGGAGACTTGTTTGTTGAGTGGGAGGAACGTGACAAGATTTCAGTTTGTGATCTCGCCCTTGCTTCCTAGATTGCCTTGTCCATACACACATATGCACATTCAGACAGACAGCTTGTAACAAGCTGTGACCCTTGTATCAAATGCTGACTTATCACAATGGTCTGTCAACGCTGTGTAATACAAATCGGATGGGTGGATCTGGTCAAAGTATTGCTAACTGGGCTTTTAAGAAAATCTGAAGCTGTGCGCACACACACACACACACACACACACACACACACACACACACACACACACACACACACACACTTACCCTAACTGGGAGATGAATAAACCACATTTTGATATCAATTACACTGATGTGAAGAAGAATGAGAATCCAAATATTATGCAAAGTGAAGTCCGATTTTACCTAGAAAATAAATACCCAAATCATTTAAAGGTATACACAGATGGCTCACTCTTAGATGATCACCGTGCTGGTTCAGGCTTTGTTATACCAGCTTTAAAAACAGAAAAGTCATACTTCATGGGTAAAATCGATCAATATTTACCGCCGAACTCGTTGCTATACTTATGGCTCTTTATTACATAGTTGATCTTCCGTTGAAAATTTTTCAGATTTTATTCTGCGTCGATTCTCAGTCCGTACTGTACGCTTTACGTTCATTTGATTACAAGAAAAAATCCAAATTATCATAGAAATCAATCACATGATTAACATTTTAAGTTTAAAGGGAACCAATATCACCTTTTGTTGGGTTCCTTCACATGTTGGATTATATTCAAATGATTGTGCTGACAGAGCCGAAAAAAAAGGTGCAAGGCAAGACGGGGAATCTATAGAAATAAACATCCCTTTATCCGTTACAGAAGGGTATCATTTGCTGGAGCAAGCATCGTGGAACAAAGTTTCAAAATCTCTCCATAGGAAGGAGAAATTCTCCAGTCTCTTACTGAATTCGGTTGGTTCAACAAACAAAATATCTGTGAATTATGGCAACAGTTTCAAATGTAGACACATTACTTCGCTGTCTTATAGGATAAAGCTAATGCCTTCAAAAACAAATTCAGCAAGAATGTTAAATGTCTGTGCGGTGAACAAATTTCAAACCAACACATTCTTCTGGAATGCCAGAGATTGAGACCTATTTTACGGCTATTTCTGAAAGTTCTCTTGATAGTATCATTGAGAATTTTAGTTTGTTGTTTGATTTTGCAAACTGTTACTACGCAGTCCTATGGGACATTTGTTATAGTTTGTGTTATGACTCTCAACTAGTTATGTAAAGTTGGCTTTTCCATACCTTTTTTTTTCATTGTACCGTAAAGTTTTTTTTTTTTTTTTTGTATATGATTGCAAGAAAACCCACCCCACCCCACTTCCTCCTCATGCTCCCCCTCTCCAAATCCTTTCCTTCGTCTAATATCACTTAATGTGGAAAGACATTAAATTGAAGACAACAACAACAACAACACACACACACACACACACACACACACACACACACACACACACACACACACACACACACACACAAACACATAACACCCCGCACACACACACAAACACATGCACACACACACACACACACACACACACACACACACACACACACACACACAGAGGCACACATGCACACAAGCACGCATGCATACACACACACATGTGCCATTGGGTATATGTGTGTTTCACAGTGTGTACTTCTATACATTTCTATACATATATATTTATATATATATAAACATGTTTCACAGTGTTTACTTCTATACAAGTGTATGTGTAGATCATAACTTGATGTTAACCATGCGGCTGCAATGCTTTTATTGCATGTCTATTATTGTCTTTGTTCTTTCACAAGTTTTCAGCTTTTGTCATCTCTCTGTCTCTCTGTCTCTGTCTGTCTGTCTGTCTGTCTGTCTCTCTCTCTCTCTCTCTCTCTCTCTCTCTCTCTCTCTCTCTCTCTCCCCCCCCCTGTGCAACTTAGTGATAAGACAAGTATGTGCATGTACAGTGCATTCTAGTAACAAAAAATTTTCTTGGTAATCATCATAATCATCCATGAATAATGATCTGAAAAACATTTAATGAACAATTTAATGGATTACAGCAGCAGAATGCCTTGGAGGACCATTGCCAGTTTATTTGTAAGTTAAGTTCATGAATATTTCATCCAGAATCTCTGTATGTTTGCTCAGGTTACAATGAAGCTGCCCGCCGCATTGCCACCACTGTCTTTACTAGCATACCGTGGGATTCAGACAACACCATGCATGTTGAAGAACATCCGTGCTGGTGTGCCCAAAGCCACCATCAACCGAGATAAGCCACTGACATATGAAGAGTCCCAGGCCCCGTACAAAATTGGTGTACCAAAGGATGGAACTCCTGGCATACAGGTTGGTAGACACATTTTTCCCCCATCTCACTCTTTTTAACTGACTCTTGGCATACAAGTCTGTAAGCACGTTTTCCACATCTGACATGTTGACTTGGCTCATGGCTCACCGGGCAGCAAACACATTCTTTGCAACTGACACTTTTTAAACTGATTATTTGTATAAAGTGCCCTGGACATTTTTTGTACCGGACCGTTTTTAACAGACTCAGCTCATGGGTCAGCTGTCACATTTTCACCTGGCTCTTTTTTCTCTTGGCATACATGTCAGTGGAAACATTCTCCTCACCTGGCTGTCTTTAACTGACATTTGGCACACTCTTCAGAAGACATGCTTTCCTTACTTCTGTTTTTTATTTATTTATTTATTTTTTTTTACTAACTTTTGGCACACAGGTCAGCAGACACTTTTTTTAAAACTTTTTTTTTTTGTTAACCGGCTTTTCGCACTCCGGTTTTGTCAACACATTTTCCATATTGAGTCCCTTTTAGTCAACATTGGGCATGCAGTTTTAGTAACACATTTTTCTTTGTTAGTTCTTTTTAACTGATTTTTGGTACAATACTTTCCTCTTTTTACATGTATTACATACTTATCTCTTTTTAAGGGACATTTTTTTTTTTTTTTACTTGCCTCTTTGAAACCGACTTTTAGCACAGGTCAAAAGACAGTTTTTACATTCTTTGCTGTTTAACTAACTCTCATTAACTTCATACTTTTTTTCACATTTAGGCCTCTTTTAACTGATTTTTGGCATACATTTTGGCTTATATTTTTGTTCACCTAGACAGTCTTACTCTCTGGGTCTTTTTTAAACTGACTTTTGGCATACATTTTGGTATCTGTTTTTGTCCACCCAGAGAGTCAGTTAAATGGATCTGCCATTGTTTAGATTCCAGGATATTTTGTATCGTTGAAACTTCACAATAGACTCACCTAGTTCCCAGACAGAACTTAGATTCCACAACCTGGTGATGACCAACGGCAACAAAGGTTCTAGGAATAAGCATAAGGAAATAAAAGCCATGGATCTCAAGCAGCATCTTAAAAAATGTGTGACACAAGAAAGACCTCAAAATCGCTTTAACAAGACTAAGGGAGAGAAATATGGAGCTGTGAACAAGAGAAATCGTGAAAGAAGCGAAACACAGAAAGGAACAGTGAACCAGATAAGAGTTTTGACAACATTGGAAGAAACGTAGACAACAGAACCACAAAGAAAGGTGTCAAGATTGTGAAGGATGTGACCAAACAAAAGCAAAGTCAAGTCACACCATTCAAGAACAGAGACAGCAACTGTCGCACACAGGAAGAAGAAGTTGTCGCACACATGGACTTGAATATTGCGCTAAACTCTACCACAGAGCTTAGCAAATGCAAAAGTGCTAACAACACAGGATTTTCCAAAGGAGGTTAACTTTACAATACTCCATGAAGAAGTCACAGCTGCAGTAAATTTGTTGAAATGCGTGAAGGCTTTTTGATATTAAACATGACTTGTTCATTCTAGACTCAAACTGTGTGACCAAAGCAATAACTGTCTGTAAATCTGATCAGTATCAGTGAATTCCTTAATCATTAAATTCTTTGGAAAAACCAGTTTTTTGAATAATAGTAACATGTGGTAAGTTTTATGATCTTGCATGGATGCAATCATCTTTGTTTTGTGTTATGTGTATGTGCCAACATACAGAAAGATGTTTGTTCTGTTTTTGAATTTACGTTTTTAAAGCTACAGGAATAAATGTCACATATTTTGTGCACGCTGTACAACCACACAGTTGTAAAAGTCAGTTTTGTATAATGATAATGCAAGTTTTAGTTACATGACGTAATTCCTTCAGTTTTGTATAATGATAATGCAAGTTTTAGTTATATGATGTAATTCATTTAGTGATGACAGGGCACAGACAACGTTTACTGATCAACCTGCAGATGGAAATCAGGAAAAAAGTTTTTGTTCAGGGAAGAAAAATCAGGGAAAAAAAAAAATTCTTTTCATGGCAGTTGAATTCTCAAGAGTCCTGACTGCATGTTCAGTGTACTATTAGACTACACTGAAGTGAAGAGGTCTTGTGCTCCTCTTGAGAGCAGCCAGTGCCCTTTTGTCTGACCGACTGACGGCCTTGAAGACAACCTGATGTCCTGTGCTCTGATGTCATGCCTCTGCAATACACTGCAAAAATGACAGACATAGAGAAAAGCTGTGCCGGTAAACAGTCCTGATAGAGTGAATAGGTGACGATACATCAGACTGGCATCAGATCATACCGGTTTGAAATAAGTTTTCAACATTTTTTAAGCTGAGGGAGGGCGTGTCTGCCAGAACACCTAGAATTTTAAAGATTTTTGCTCTTCCTGAGTGGCAGACCTGTTAAAAGGTTGTTTTTTTTTTTAAAAAAGGGAAAAAAAAATTGACAACAACCAAATAAATGCAATTATTGCAGTCTGAATGTTTCCTTTTTGTTTCAGCCAACCTGACCAAGGAAGGATTTGGAGCTCGAGCTGCGGAGAGAGCATTTGATGACATCCTTATTAGAAAATTCATCAAAGGGACATGGGCAGGTCTGTTTGCTTCCGAAGTGATCATCAAACGACGGCACAACCTTGTGGTCATCTCGGGACTGGTGTTCCAGAACCTGGCCCCTCGCAAGCAGTACTTTCTGACTGGTTACTCTGAGGAAATGCTGTCATACTTACTGAAGTGCCCTGTCAAAATAGAAATACAGACTGTGCAAGAGAAGAAAGATGTCATCTTCAAGAAAATTTGAAAGGGATGTTGTTTATCAGATGAAAACAGTGTATCTCTCTCTTACTGTGTATGTGTGTGGGTGAAAAGTGTGTGTGTGTGTGTGTGTGTGTGTGTGTAGAGGTGCTTTGCAGAGTGCTTAGTATAGTCATCAAAATGGAAGATTTGAAGAGACAATGTGTTGTGTACTTATTTATGCATGTGTATAAAAGATGGAAAAAGTGAAGTCAAGTTACACATCTATGGCATTTGTGATTTGACAATGTGCAGTGTTTATAGAAACTGCAGGATCGTCTATTTAAAGCTTCACACACACACACACACACACACACACACACACACACACACACACACACACACACACACACACGCACGCATGTATTAAACCACACTCCACCACACCAAACCACCCCCCCCCCCCCCCCCACACACACACACACACAAAAAGGATTTACCAAAGGTGGTTAACTTTCCAATACTCCATGAAGAAGTCACAGCTGCAGTAAAATTGCTGAAATGCGCGAAGGCTTTCTGATATTAAGACACACAGATTACCTCAGTTAGTTTCCAACGACTGTGTAGAATTTGCATATTTCTATTGTTCATAAGAAATTTGCATATTGCCATTCTGTATCATGTAGATGGGTCAGGGTGACCTCAAGATCAAAATGTTTTCAGGTAACAAATCTGATCAAGCCTATCATGTGATTCAGTGTTTGCTCCACTCAAAAACGACCAAACAGAACGTCTGACTAATTGTCTGGTTCATGCTTGAAGATTGCACGATTTCCTATTGGAAAGAACTGCCTGCATTTGTCAGATGGGTGACTTGCAAAGCGCGATAATTTGTGCTAGAGTTAACTTATAGGTGTGCGGAATTGTGTGTTGACTTATGTGCCCAGAATAAACTGGCAGTTTTTTTCCAGATGTGTACATGTGAGTGTGTGTGTGCGTGTGTGTGTGTGTGTGTGCGTGCGCGCGAGCGTGCGTGTGTGGGATGTGTGTGTGTGTGTGTGTGTGTGTGTGTGTGTGTGTGTGTGTGTGTGTGAAGAGGAGATTTAACAGTAGAGATTTATTCTTGTTAGTTGTTGATGTTCAATCATTTCAGTGGCACTGTTTTCACTAGACATATAGCCCCCATACATATGTTATCTGCTGTTGTTTTGAGTGCAGTTGTCAACAGGAGCCATGAGACCACCCATCACATAGAACCCTGTTCTTCTTAATGACAGAGAATTGCTAGACTGAGGAGAGGCTACCTTTGTGGAGTGAAGATCACCCATCTATTCTCTTTAAATGGTAGTCCAACAACAGTGAATTTGCTGTCTCCATGAAGAGGGATACATGTGGAGGGAAATCAAAACAGGTCACCATGAAAGCAGGCAATCAAGGGTCACAGAATTTCAGGTAGCTTTTTTTTAATGTCAGTGAGGATGATAATGATGATGCACTAGCTCTTTGTGTGTTAAAGTCTCCATGACAGGTTTATATTTTACAGTTGGTTTTAAAATGTGTCATGGCCCAAACCAGGCCAAGAGACACTTGCAGTGCTGGTTACAAGATTAAAGCAACATTGTCTGAGATCCATGTCTGTGAAGTGAATAAGACTTGACTGTGTGGTCTTAGTGTTGTTTAAGTTTAACCTCTTCACATTTTCAGCTCTGGGGATTTTTTGGCTGATGTCTGAATATTTTACTGTAATATGACTCCAGAGTTGGACTGTCAATATGCAAGTTATCAGTCTGTGATGGTAACAGCTAGACATTCTGCAGCTGTTGAGAGTAGATGTCAGAAAGACTGCAGAGCGATATAATGTTCAAGCTAATGCATACAGCAGCAAGCAGATTCGCCAGCCTGTAAAATGTTAGCTGCACTCAAACATTGGCAGATCATTGACAGTTTGAGACATCATCTGCAAAGGGAGCCAGCTTCCTGTCATAATGCCCTGTTTCCGCTGTCTCATCTTCCGCATCCCCCGTGCATGGGTGAAACTTTTCCGTCGGAAATCGATCAAAATGACTTTCAGTCTTGACGGAACTTCCGTCAATTAAAAAAAAAAAAAAAAAAAAAAAAAATCACGATTTATCGGTTCCGATTTTGTGTTCGATCCAAGCTTTCGATCTCTTACTGGAAGTAGCTGTTTCTGTATTTCCAGCGTCTTCACAGGCTAACATTGGCGTGTTTGGCTGACAATGAAAGTTTCCACGGTGCTCTGGAAATTAAGTAGTCATGGCCTTGAGCGCCAAATTAGAAACAAAATTGAGATGGCAATGGCTAAACGAAACTGATGACAACGGCAATGAATATCGCAAGTGGTGCAAGAAAATGAATGTGGTCAGCACGTGTTTCTGTATCGTTTTCTGTATCGTTTGCTCAAAAACGATCAGTTGCGGAGCGAATGAAAAAAGAAACTTTGAAGCCATTCTGATCACCCAGATGATTCTGATCACCCAGATGATTCTGCCTTTGAACACAGCCTTGATTTAAATAGTAAAGTGACATTTTTTAACAATTTGTGAGGGAAATTTTGTTGATTTTTGGAATGTTTGATCAGTTCAGATTGGGTGAGAAGAATGTCCCTTTTTTGAGTTTTTATATTCTGGTTTATTTCTACACTTTTAGACTTTAACTTCCCTGAGCTTGTGCAATAAGCCATAAATATAATTTTTATCCATTTAAATGAATTAATGGAACATAAAGTCTAGCAGTAACTCACAAAAGCATGTTACAGTTAAGCATTTTACTGCAGAAATCATGTTACAATTAAGCTTTTTCTGGTGCAGAAGAGCCAACAAAATTGGCCTAAAAAATTTTAAAAAATTCAGTTTTGCCCGGGGGGGGGCTTTGCCCCTCTGCACCCCCCAATGGGGTGCTGCCCCTGTATCCTGCCGGGGCCTAGGCGGCCCCTGGACTCCGGCCCTATTTCAGTCAAATCAAGTTTTGTAGGTTTTACCCATGCCTGTGTGGCATTGCTCTGATGCTGCTCATTCTGTCTGTCCTGTTCACAGCTGCACACAGGTATTTCATGTAGCATTCGCAGCACAGTCCACAGTAGCAATTATTATCTGGCGGTTGTTAGGCCACTGGAAAGGGTCCTATTCTGCAGCAAGTCGGTTGGGGGTCAGTGGTACCTGTTCTGATCCAGCGTACACACCTACTAAATCCCTTACAGACTGCAACAATCGCTTAATGCTGCAGCCAGCATGCATGAGTGTCTGCTCACTTGGAGAGTGATACCTTATTATTCCTGTAAACTTCTTGATGTTGAAAGGAACTTGCCAGGGTAAGCAGATGGAGAGCAAATAGAAACATTATGAAAGCAGCACATAGGGGCTGGAATAAAATGTACCACAAAAAAGAGAATTGATGGGCAGAAATGGAGATAGCGACACACCACCAGCAACATTGCAGACATTCTTCTTCTGTGCATGTATGACCATTTCCCCTCTTTGTCTACCTTTATTTAATGGTGGTCAAGGAGAATGAGGATGTGGCTATGAAACTGCAGTCTAGTCTGAAACTGCAAGCCAGGGCTATTCTCTATGCTCTGATCCTTGTGTAATGCATCTTGATGTCAACCAGGTTAGACAGATTTACACAGACACTTGCAGTGGCAGCAAGACAATTCTGGCAACAATCTCAGAAATGTACCCATTAAGTGGATGAAGCTCAGCTGTGTGGTTCCATCTTCCCCATTTGAGTGGACAGCACTCTGACCTAGGGCAGGAGCAGGCCAGGGTTGAAACATCCCACAATTGACCTGTGACAGGATTGGAACCCATCTCTCCCTAGCTAACATGCCACAATGCTTACCTTGCACCAAAGTAGCTCACTGAGGATAATCTTGCAGTCTACGAAGAGGGACTTTCTGGTTCAGTCGATTCGCTGTCAGCTTTGGAGGCCATAGCTGGCCACAACCTCCAGCATCCAGAACGTTTACACTTCTTTGAACTTTTTACCAAGTTGAAAGTGGAGGGTTACAACATTCTTCTGGCTTGGGTTCCTGGTCATGTTGGCATTGGAGGGAATGAAATGGTTGATCATGTGGCCAAGAATGCCACAAGAGAGAAAATGTCCAACATATATATATCCCTGCTCAGATCTGAAACCCAAAATTACCGATTATGTCAGAGACCTCTGGCAGGAGGATTGGAGTACACAGATGAATAACAAACTCTTTCAGATCCATCCAAACCTAAAGGAGTTCCTCTCATCTTCATCTGGCGGTCGTAAAGAAGAAAGTTCTATGCCGGCTGCACACCGGCCATTCATATTTTACCCATTCCTACCTTTTAAAGAGTGAAGAAGCTCCGTGGTGCATTCCATGTCATGTGCCACTTACAATGAAACATATTCTTTTAGAGTGTTGGGACTTGCACGATGTGAGACACAAACATTTTACAGCAGATTCCATGAAAAACCTTGTTCAGAGATGTTCCGCCTGACGCGATCTTTGAGTTCTTGAAAGAGATTACATTTTTCATCGAATCTGAAATTTTCCAGTGGAAAGAGTTTCTAACAAACTTTTGGTTGAGTTTTTAGACGATGTATTTTAAAGAATTGTGTGAATGAATGACATGTGAGTTGATTTTAACGTGGTGATAGCCCTGATATGGCCCTTTGCGGTCGGCTGGGCTATCAGCAACATTATCTTATCTTATCTTACCTACCAAAGTAGCTGATGATTTGACAAACGTTGCCCTGTTGTCTTCCTGTAAATTAGGCAGCGAACATTTATGAGCTGACGAAAGGGATGCACTTGATTGAAATCGTTGAAAAATGAAACAAAACAAGACCATGCTTACCACTATCACTGACACTCCTTAAGCTCAAGCATTGTCATGTGTTTGTTTACCATATTAGTTAGTATAAGATCACAGTGGTCGGTTTTCAGGAAAAGAAAAAGGAGGTTAAAAATTGCCATCTTTGACTTTTTATCAGTTACAGTCAGGTTTAATGTCTACAGCAATCTACGATCATGAAGCAGACTTGGTGCCAAAACGCAATCTTTTTTACACTAGTCTTGAGTGAGAGATTTTGAGAGATGCTCTGCTTACAGGGGCGGCAAATCCGTATGTCAATTTTTTTTTATGTTCAGATGATTGGCTTCCCTTGAGTGGCTAGCCGAGACCAGGAAGCGCTGCTGGATTGTAGGAGCTCTTCAAAGATGCTTCCTATCCGACCCACATCCCCCTCATATGAGTATGTTTCAGCTCTGAATTCCTTATCATCTAAGACAGCCGGGCCGTATCCAGGTCATGACTGGGAGAGACCCATCAGATGTCTGAAAGTCTTTAGCTTTTTTTTTTGTTTTGTTACTGACGAAAGCTAACCTTGCCCCGCAGCGTCTATGGTGGACCGAACCCGAATGAAACATAAATATGAATAAAGATACACAAGTTGAAAACAAAGACAATGTTTAAAAGTTTTAGTGTCTTATACAGCCTGTTTAGGCATAAATACAGCATGCACCATAGAAACAAGATACGGGCTATAGGTTACACAAGAAACTTTTTTGCTCACGTTAACCCATTACTATCCACCCATGCTAAAAACAACAACAACAACAACAACAAAAAGAAAAGCAACGTAACGTTCTGTGTTTGGTAGCGAAATTCACATTCACATCTCCCTGCCGAAATATAGACCCCTTTAACTGCGTTGTTTCAGACTTTTTCTCCCTTCCTTCACATTGCTATGTCTGTGAGCGTTCATTTTACAGATTTCTCTTCTTCAATAATAATTCCTGAAAGATTAAAAACGTGTTTTCTGTTTTTCCTCATCATCAACATCAGAAGAAGAAGAACAGCAACAACAACAAGAATGCTCGTTATCATCAAGACAATGGTAATGATAATATTCATGCTGTGCACAGTTACCTCTAATGATATTCCCAATGACTGGCATGATGTCTGAAAACAAAACTATTATCCCAGCAAAGAAGCAGTTTCTCCCCCATCTGTGTTCAACACAGCACGGGCAGACCGTCTGACACGCGGCCAGAGAAGTCAAACCTCGCAGGCAATGTTGCCCTAGAGAAATGATACAGGCCTCTTCAGACGGATGCCAGCCATTCCATCAGCCATGCCACAAGCGTAAAATCGATAAGTTCGAAATCTGGAACTGCTAAACGTCTCAAACATAAATATCGTGATATTATATTTCTTTAAAAATCAGTTTGCTGATCAGATCGATCCGATTTCAAACTTGAAATGTCCCATGTTTGAAACACAGAATTATGGACTGTGGTGTGTCTCTGTTTGACGCCAAGAGCACAGACACAATCAGCCGTGTACACGTGTCCCTGATGAGTCCGATCCAGCGCACGAAAGGCCTAGGAGCAGGCAATATAAACAGATCTGCCTTCGAGAGGGATTACGATGGTTCTCTCATGCAGCTAGTAAGGCTTTTCATATTTATAATTTATTTTCTTAATTTTATGTTTCCCATTTTTTCTTCATCTTCAACCCTCTCCCGCCCCCACCCTTTTTTTTTTTTGTGAAAAGTTCAAATCTTTGCCAAGTCATTACTGTAATGACGGAAGAATTGTTAGCCTGCACTTGTTTCCCTCCTCTACATAATTGTTCAGCATGTTTGAAACATTGCGTTGAGGAACATGGTTCTTTTGTGTTGGGTGGGTGGTGTTAAACACAGTGATTCGAACTAGAAAGTTTGAAAGGTTTCAGATTGACTCGACTGAAGTTGAATAAATGCAGGCCTATATAAATTTGCGATGATCGTGTTGAAGTTAGTGATCGATCAGAATAGATAGGAATCGGGCAGTCTACTACTGTATAAATAACTGTAAATATCTCCACACATAGGGCATATCTCCAGGGAATAGAAGAAGAAGAGGAAGAGGAAAAACAAAGAAGAAGAAGAAGAAGAGGGAAAACAAACAAATACCTGCCCACCCTTCGCGCCAGTCCCCGTCACCACAACTACTACTATCACCATCAGGAACAACACTACCAAGTGATGATATTACGCATTCTGCGTGTCATAAAAATGTCAGTGTGCGTTCTTTTCTTCAGACATTGTTGATGGATGAGTACGTCATCTCAGGATATAAGTGCAAGCTTGCAAGGCAGGATCTTTTCTTGTAGGTCTATGTTGTGATTTCCTTGAGTCTGCTTTTGTGCTAGACGAATAGATGCTGGAAGCAGTGTTAGTTTAAGGTATGGGGATGAAACTGTTTCACCATTGACGCAAAAGTGGCCTCCCTTATTTGTGTTTTGCTGTTCGAGAAGACGGTGCCATTTGCCGATCGCAACGAGTTTGTTTGTATATCAATTTTTATCGTTTTTATCTCGGTGTTATGAAAACCGGCGTAGTTAAACACTTTCTTAGGATCAAAAATCACAGGTTTTTGCTTCTTCTTAGGTCTGTCTAAATCCAGGTTCTTAGACTTGTAACTTCCCCTTTCCTGTTCCTCTTTTTGACGATTCTGTCTTTTACTGTTCTTTCCTTTTGTTTATATGTTTGTTTGTTTGTTTCTTTCTTTCTTCTTCTTCTCCCTCTTCTTTTTATATATTATTTTAAAAGTTACTGTTGTATTCCTTTATTTTCGTCTACTGTTGTTCTGCCTTTGTTCATAGCTCCTCTACATTAATTTGTACTGGAAACTCTTTTTATTTTTTTTTCTGATGGCAATTTACGGCGTACTAGCTTTCTTTTTGTTGTAATCTGGTGACTGGGTAATAAAAGCCGTACACTCTGGCCAGAGAGATCACTAAACCTACGTATGCTGTTGCACCACTTTGCGCATATGGGTTTTTAAGTGTGTGTGTGTGTGTGTGGTATTCAAATGTTTTTCCATTCATTTCTTTTACGAAATAATGAATAAAGACAAACTCCTAAGATTTCGTGAGCATAGCTCTATCCGTTCATAACATATGATGTTTTTACTGAGTCACTGGTTCATGGAAGACCCAGGAAGCACGGTAAAGGTTCTGCCGCTTTAATTTGTTGTTTCTTTTTCAGGATATAATCTGTTTTGATAATCTGATCATGACTATGACGTTGTTTTCTGTAATGAGTTTGACGGTCCTAAATAGGCTCTGTGTGGTCGCTGTGCTATAATGATGGACGCTTGAACATGCATTCAATTTCCAGGGGGAAAAAAAAAACAGTGGGGTAAACATAAAAGATTCGTCGTTAATCTGGCAAAAGTATCGTTTCAAAAGCGGTTTTGTTTTCTTCTTCTTGCTTGTTTGTTTTGTTTTTCTTCCTTATGTATTTATTCATTATTTTTTGACATTTTTTTTTTTTTTTTACTGTTAGCTTCTTCCCTTGCTGAACTTACTTAAGCCCTCAGCACAGATGACAAACTTGTTTGTAAACGTGTGTTTATGTGCATGCGTGCGTCCGTGCGTGCGTGCGTGCGTGCGTGCGTGTGTGTCATGTGATAACGTGTATTCGGCATTAATTTGATTTGTTTGTTTATTTTGTTTTGTTTGCATCAGCCATCCTTTTCTACACGGAACAGCCATCATGAACAGCCACGATCTTGATTCTTTGACTCACAAGTAACGCTGGGCAAGATTTGGGCTGTTCCCATGCTCTGTAAACTGCGCAGTGGAAATCGAGATGAAGAAATGTAAGAGATGAGTCAGTTAATTAAGTGAAAAATGAATTCTAAAACCTACAGCTATTAACAAAAGACAGGAATCTACTACAAACCAATGTTTCGCAATGCGCAGTTCTGAAGACGTAACGGATATCAAGGTATAATTGGCCACTGTATCACTCATGGTTTGATATGTATGCAGATTCATGTCTACGGGTGCATACAATCTGTTTGATAACTTCATTATCAGTTGGTTTTGTCGTTTTCAGAATTACACATTCGTTACCTTTTCCGTTTATCGTCATGTTAATGTTCTTTTGATCGTTCCGAAACTGCCGTAACACTGGAATTGACGAAAAAAAACAAAACAAAAAAAACCCCACAACATCCTGACCATCGTACTGCCAGGTGAAAGTACAAATTAAACTAGCGCGGAACTCGAAGTTAAGCTGAAAGCGGCAAATTCGAAACTTGAGTTGGCATTTAAACAAACAAACAAATAGACAAGGACTCTGCAATTACAATTGCCGAAATTGACCAGCGAGTGCTCTATTAAATTGTTCCTTCAGAGGGGGAGGTCAGCTAACTTAAACGAACATGCTCGTGAGTGAGTGAGTGAGTGAGTGTGTGTGTGTGTGTGTGTGTGTGTGTGTGTGTGTGTGTGAGAGAGAGTGCGCGCGCGCGCGCGCGCGCGTCCATGCGTGCGTGACATGGGCACAGGCACGTGCAGGGCATTCTGTAACTGCTCCATGGCGGATGCCATTGACGTGTGTGTAATGGCACTGGATGCGACACGACAGAACCTCCACGGGAGCATGCCTATGGGCGAAATAGCCCATATTTCATGATTGCAGAAGCCACCGGCAAAAGACCACCGTCAAGCAATTGCTGTGTGGATCCCGCAGCCTCACACGTCGCTGTTCCGCTGACAGTTGAGATATGGCAATAATATATTACATGAAAAAAAGTTTTGAAAATAAGGCTATTTTATTATGAGGAAGACTTATGTAGCTGGATCTTAACCTTTCACAAAAACGCACAGTGACATAAAAGCCAGTCATATGGCAGACACAGCGTTTAAAATACTCGAGTGCAGTCGACACAACGTTTACAATGAGGGAGATAAAAGACCATACAAAACCTGTTTGAAACCTTTTCTGAATTTGAAGGCATTTCTGGACTGAAAGTAAAACACAAACAAAACTACCGGTGTTTGGGTAAAACAGAATATGAACTCGGTAAGAAATAATTATTAGAAAAAGAAAATGATACGGAGTTCCCGAAATTTGAATTATAGGTATATGGTTTTCAAATGGGTTGTCAAAGCTGGTTAGTTCGGCAGTTGAAAAAAGTATTTCTCTGAGTCCAACTCGCACCTTCGGGTGTCTCTCTTTTTTCTTCTTTTCTTTTCTTCTTTTTTTTTTTTTTTTTTTTTTAAGCGAATTGTTTAAAAGTGATCGAACTTAATACTAAAGATGAATTATAGGAACAAAAAATTTCCGCAAAGGATGTCTAGCCTCTTAATAATTTCTAAATGACTTGTATACCTTAAATATATTTTTCAGGGGAAAGAGCAGACAATATTTGCAACATGTGAATATATCACATATCCACAGCTTCGTGCACACTCAGATGCACGCATACTTGCCTGCACACACACACACACACACACACACACACACACACGCACGCACGCACGCACGCACGCACGCACGCACGCACGCATTCATCTGTTCACTCATTTGTTTATTCTTTCTTTTACTTGTTCTTTCGCTCGTTTATTCATTTGTTTGGGCTTTTTTATGTAGAGATAGTCTCCTTTGCAGAATTAATGGATTCTGTAGATTATTTTGATGGATGTGCGGTAATCTTTGTGTGTTATACACAAGGGACGTGACGGGGATGAGAAAGAGGGGAGGGTGAGAAAGTGAGAGGGGACAAGGTGAGAATGTGGTGATCGGGTGGACGGGTAAGGTGGGATGGCAGTGTTAGGATGCATGCCTTTTTTAACGTCAGGTTATACATGTATAATTGATATAAGAGTTTGAATGGGTCAGCGCACCATGCACCAGAACATGACAACTTACACTACACGCCCTGTGTCAAATGACAAAACACTAACTTCAGCAAGCGAATGTCCATCCGTTGGAAAACATGCAGACATTGCATGGTGAGCGTGTGTCAGGAGGGGGAAAAATATGAATTATAAGCGAGGCGAAGAACCGATTCAAAATTTGGTCTGAACGGATATGTACAACCCAAGGCAGGACTATAGTGTTGGAATCACATAAATGTTCTAGGCTTTTATACCTGTGGACACACATACCAAATCGTCCAAACAGATGCAAAAGAATTGCAGAAAAAAAGTCGCGAATTTATGTAAAATATGAAAACAGACAGGCGAAAAATGCACGCAAAACGTTGAAAATGGAGACATAGGAATACGAGACATAGAAAGGTGTGTACAATCTCTAAGTTGCCTGCGTAAGTTCTTTTAATCCATGTCATCTTTAGAAATTGTATATACCTTTCCATGTTTTCATGTTTTGTAAGCCTTCATGGCCTCCAAATAGGGGGGCCGGAAAAGCTCAGTGGTAGAGCGTCAGACTCGTAATCTTGGTGATCTGGGGTTGGGAGTTCGAATCTCCGCCGGGCCGTTTTGGTATAGGGGGATTTTACCCCTCGGAGTTATCATTGATTCTGACTCCATTTCTCAAAAATAGTCCTTCGAAAAAGACTATGAACCGAGGTTCCGTGTGTGAACGCACGCATAACATCTTGCGCCCGTACGGTTGAGACGAAACGTTTGAACCTGTGCGGTCTGACCAGTCAGTGTCGAATGGACGGAGTGCTTCACGATAGTTTTAAAACGGATGTGAGGTGAAGGTCATTGTGATCCCACTTGCCGCTTCAAACGACTGTACAATTGAATACAAAGCTTTTTTCTCGAATATTCAGATTCTTATAATTTTTTGAATTGACATTCCAAAGCACATCATGGCCTTGGTACAATTCAATTAATTGTTTGGTCTCTGAATCGGACAGTTTGACCACCTTGCTGGAAGACGCCATTGTTTCCATGTGCCAAGGGTGTCGGCTCAATGCTGAGCGTTGATTGGTTGGAGGATACTAGCTGTCCGTTTCGAATAGATCACGACGTATCTCGAACGGTCAGGTTGAACTTGATGCCGAAGGCCGTTTGAGACGTACGTTTAAGAGTGATGCCCTTTGATTGGAAAATGAATCGGTCAGCATCCTCAGTCTCCCTAATGACGATTGTGTTTGCTGATTCTCCATTAACAACGGTTGATAACTTCAGTTTCAATGCACTGACCTCAATGCGTAAGATTCAGGATCAACACCAATAATGAAGGACGAGGAGGAGGAGGAGAGAAAACGAAGTCAACAAAGAAGAAGAAGGAAAGGAGAAGGGATGGACATTTGGCTAGGCAGAAGCGGGATGATGAAGGAGGAGCTACATGCGGTGTACGTGTTCGTTCAAGTGCTTCTAGTCAGGAAGCAATAAATAAGGTGTTCTCGGGGTAAAACGAGGAGAAGTGCTAAGGAGATGCACAAAACAGGTGGGGACGCTCGCGAGCTTGTGTGTGTGAGTGCATGCGTGCGTGCGTGCGTGCGTATGTGCGCGCGCGCACGCGCGCGCGTGTGTGTGTATGTGTAGGCACACGCGCACGTACAAAAGATAGATTGAATGCACACACACACACGCACGCACGCACGCACGCACGCACGCACGCACACACACACACACACACACACACACACACACACACGAACTTTGAGTGTTCTCTTACGCGTCTTTCACTTTTTTTTATCATGAGTCTGCTGTACCTCGAACAGACCGGAGGCGGTTTTCCGGGACTTCTGTGATCCTCACACCCCCACCTGTCCCCTCCCCCCCCCCCCATACACCTCCTCTCTAGCTGCCAAAATGACGTCTTGGAAAGTCCCCACCCCCCACATCCTCCTCCAGGTGTCCCTATGGAAATGCCTTTTTCTCATGTAGTTGATCCGGCTCTGGTAACGGGACAAAACCAAAATAAGCACTGGGAACATTAAGAAATAAGTTTATGATTATTATCATTATTATTATCATTACCATTACAGCCTAACCAAGCACGCAAAGCCTTTTCACGGCTGTTTGATTGACTTCCACAGGAAAAGAGTGTCGCATTCAGAACAGGTCAAAGCATCCAAGATGATCATGGGCACAAACACTAGTTGTGATAAGAGCACCAGGCAATCCTCTTGAATACCAAGACTGACTGAAACACACACACACACACACACACACACACACACACACACACACACACACACACACACACACACACACACACAAGCAATCGAACAAACAAATACATACGCAAACGAACCAATAAAAAAAAAAAAAGGAAAAGAAAAACCAACTAACCAACCAACCAACCAAAAAAAATCTCACCCGCCGAAAAAAAAAACAGATTGTGGAGGGGAGACGATTCAGTTTACAAACTGACAGGACAGGTTTACTGAAGTTTTTAAGAATATCGGAAGCGTATACATAATGATTGGCGGATCACTTCGTCCAAAGGAGAGCAGGAAGTGGAGAGAGAGAGCCCATTTTTTGTTTCTCTCCAGAGATCTATGTGCACCACAAAATCGTTGAACGGAGAGGAACGAGCAGATGAGGGGGTGGAGGTGGGGATGGGCGAGAGATGGTGTTGCAGGTTGGAGCAGGGGGTGGGGATGGCAATCTTTCGTTTAGCAGTCTATGAAGTACCCTTGCCAAGAAGTTGTTAAACGTTGGGAGGGCGAAAAAAAAGAGAAAACAAGAGTCATGGTGGGTGTTGATGGCAGGACCTTTTTTTTATGGGGGGGGGGGGGGGGGGGCAATGAATGACCTACATTGCTAACTGTCATGCAGCGCGCGTAGCGTCGTGGGCTGCGAGCTGGGAGGTCAGGGATTTACCCGTGGATTTGTTGTTTTTGTTTTTGAGGACTGGTTGGGTGTACGGGGAGGGGACGGGGAATGGGTGGGGTGAGGGGTGGGGGGTGGCGGCATCACCCCCCAGCCCGCTCCCACTCAAAGAGTTGAACATGATGCAGCTTTAAAAGGTGATGACTGGTGAGACACAGTTGAGCTTCATCCACTTTGTGTCTCCCGTGACAGTGGTTCTGACCAGAGCTGCAGGTGTCCGTATGTCCAGGCCTGCAGGACGCCAAGACAGAGACAGAAAACATTACAGAGTACTGTTCTGCCATGCAGTTCAGAATGGGTGGAACTCCACGGGAATCATATTCTTCAGCATCCTCATCCTTAACGAGCATGCAAAGTCTCAAATTCATGACCTAGCCTCCAATGTGACGTCAGACCGGATTTCAGACCTCTCCATTTCCTGTGGTGAGTTCATGTCAAAGGTGTCAGTGTCGGCCGCTCCGTGGGAACTGTCGCTGGGTGGAACGCGAAGTGGCAGCGTCCTTCGGAGCGGGGCGCTCTTTCACACTGTCTCATGGGCAACCCGTCAACAGAGACACTGCACTGCCTGTCGTTAAATCACTTTGGCTGTGTTCGCTGGAGCCTGTTCTGATCCAAGATATCCAAGAGATCACTTCCTAGGCCCCACACCTATATCGAAGCAGTTACGGTCATAGGTTCTGGGCCTAGAAAGTGATGTCTTGGATATGCTGGATCAGAACGGCCTCTGCCGAAATGATTATCGACAGACAGACAGTGCCGTGTTCCTTCAGGCGGGTTGCCCATGATGATCGGATTTAAGACTTTCCCCCCCTTTGGACTGCCGGAGCTGATGCTGCGTCGGGATGAAGCTGAGGCATTGGGTGGGATGACAATGTTACCGTTGAGTGAGCATGGAAGGTGTGTTGTGTTAAGCTGTGATAGGCCAGCCGAGTCAGAAAGCCTTTTCAGGGCTGTTGACTAAAACTTTTTCATGAAGTCCAAAGCCCTATTTTGAACAGTATGAACACAAACAACTGCTGCAACATGGATACCAACAAAAAATGACATGGGACCAAACGTGAGTAGTGCCGTTAAATGATAGCATGAAACACATTTAAGAAATGAATGAAATCTTTTGGAAACATCGATATATTATAACAAAAAATATGCGTCATCCAGAATTGACAGCAATCCAAAACAGAGTTGTCTTTCTTCTCTTCAGTGCTTTATATGTCAAACTTTCATTTTTTGGCATGAAGAAGAATAATCCAAAACCATTGGGATTATTATGTTATTTAGGATTGATACAGCTTTCTCTTAAATCTTCATAGGAA
>JADBJO010000176.1:97500-105000 GCA_016801955.1 Conus betulinus
CCCCACACACACACACACCCCCACACACCCACACACACACCCACACACACAACACACACATACCCACACACACACACATACACACTACACTCCACACACCCAGCGCACCACCCACCCCCCACACCGCCACCCCCCCCCCCCCCCCCCCTCCCGCCCCCCAACCACCACAGAAACGAAAAAAAAGTGCGGTCTGTTTTCCCTCCAGCCCCACCCACTGCAGCCGAACGTGACTGGTGTGCAACAACGAGCACAACATAATAAAAATCTTGCTTTGCCTTTCTTTCTTTCTCCCTCCCCCCCCCCCCCCCCCCTCCCCCCGGTCTTTAGAGGCTTCAAACATCGCCTTTGAAGCGGTCTGGAACAGAAGGCCTGATCATTCGGCACCATGCCGATACATACAGAGAACAGATCAAAACCGCGTAAAATGTGTGTGATGTTGTTATGTGTGTGTTTGTGGTTGTGTGTGTGTGTGTGGTGCGCTTGTGAGCGCGAATGCGCCGCGTCATGCCCTGTTTTGTTGTGTGTGTTTAGTTGGTTAGTGTGTGTTTTGTGTTTTTTGTTGTGTGTGTGTAGTTTGTGTGTGAAGATAGAGAGAGAGAGAGTGAGAGAGAGCAGAGGAGAGAGAGAGATAGGAGAAGCAGGACGCAGAAGTAGAGAATAAGAGCAGAGAGGGGGATAGGCTTAGAGAGTCTTGAACAGAAGACCTCCAAATGAGCTTTCTAATGACTTTGGTGAGAAGAGAGAGCAAGAGAGGAGAGCGGAGGAGAGAGATCAAGGATCAGCAGGGGGGTTTGGGAAACAAGACAGACAGACGGACGGGCTGGAGAAGGGAGAGGTCACGTAGACCGAGTAGCGAGAGAGAAAAGCAAAGAGCATGTGGACGGAGATTAACAAAAAAAAAAGAACAGAGAAAAAACCACATCAAGAGAAAACTTCCCTTTAACTCTGGATGAATCCCGCCTTGTAAACAAATCGCCCTCTTCGCTGTCCTCCTTGTTTCATTCTTTCATTCTCATGTCCCATATTCCCGCACACTTGCGTGCCGCGGATATCTCTGGTCGCCGTTTGTCGTTCGCTTTCGTGTAGGTACGCAGCACTGCTCTGCTTTGTCAGTAATGAGAATACTTCGAGGCGCCCTCCCCCACCCTTGTTTCCCCTCCCCCCTCCCTGTTGCCCCTATCAACCTTCACACCACACCACCCTTTGCCCTTTGATTGCTTTATATTGCCCCTGGGTCACCATTGACCACCTATTCACCAACTCAGTCAAAAATCAACGGGATCAGAATTCAGATAACTTAGTCAAAAATCAACATCATCAACGCCCCCATCCTCTGACCACCCCCCCCATTCCGACAACCAACGTGCTTTTGGTGCTGTTTTTTTTGACATTTGTGCTTTTGTTCAATTTGCCCCTCTTACACATCACTCACATTCTCACCACTTGCCCCCGCCCGTCCAATCCCACAAATCCATTCACCCCAACACTCACACACCCCCCCCTCACCGCCGGACCCGCCCCCTCGTACTTCATACTTAACTTTTTAATTAACTCCCCGGCCCCAGACGCTACTTCCCGCCCTAGATCAAAAATGTGATATTTCCTGGAGGGTATCAATATCTACCAAAAAACACGCGCCATAAGGAGGGTCATGTTTTTCATCACCAGCGTTGTTGCTCTGGTATGTCCTGTCTTTTGGATTACTGTTAAAGAAAAACCACACCAAGCAAACACCAACCAACCAACCAATAAAAACCAACCAACCAGTAGATCTAGCGGAACTGCTTTTATAAAAAAAAAAACCCGGAAAGCTAATATGTAAACCTGTAATAAATTCTGGTCCAGTATGAAAGAGAAGAACTTTTGACTGGGGATCAGTTTTGGCGGATCCGGATCACAGGACCGATTCAAGTTTCGCCCTCTCGGTCGGCCGAATTGGCGGGAAGGTTCTGTGCTTCTCCCCCGGCCCCAGACAATCCTTGTTCTTCATTTGTTCTTTTTTTTTTTGTTTTTTTTTTTCTTTTTTATTTTTTTTTTGTTGTTGTTTTAAAAACGCACCAGAACAAAAAAAAGTTAAGTATTTGTCAGCTGCCGATTGCAAATTTTCAAGAAAAAGAATGAACAAGGAAAAATAAATCCCATGTCACAACGTTATTTAGCCAAAGGCCCTAACACTAGCAAACCACACACCTCTCCCTCTCCTCCTCTCCTCTTCTCATAAACTCCCTCCCTGCCTCGCATCTCCTCGTCTCTCTTGCTCCGCCCCTTCTCCTCTCATCTCTTCATCTCTCTCTCTCTCTCTCTCTCACTCCACACACACACAACACACTTCAACGACACACAAAGCACAACAAACACAGGAACACACAATAAAAACACAAAGAAAGACAACACACAACCACACCACACAACAAAAACACGACTACATCGTCACCACCCACAAAACCACCCACAACACACACAACACAAACACCGTACTGGCACGGGGCACGCAAGCGCGCCATCCCGCAGCCGCCGCGCTGCGCACACACCACATATACACACACACAAATACATGCACACACATAGGACACACGGACCACGAAGCAGGCACCCGAGCGCAGGCGCTGCATGGACCCCCCTCCCCCCCCCCCTTACCCCTCTCTCCACCCCACCCCCCCCCCCCCCCCCCCCCCACCCCCGAAACCCCCACCCCCCCCCTCTCTGGGGCCCCCCCCCACCCCCGCCCCACAACCCCGGAACCCCCCTCCCCCCAACCCCCATCCGCCCCCCCCCCCCCCCCCCCCCCCCCCCCCCCCCCCCACCCCACCAACAACACACACAACAAACAAACACCATACACACATACCTACCGAACGCCCCGTCCGTCGCGCGGTGCGCGCGCACCCCCCCCCTCCACCCCCCCCACCCCCCCCCCCCAATTATCTATATATTTCATATATCCTATTATATTATATATCAATCTATATATAACTATGTTTTTGTGATTATACATAAGCACATATCAAAACTAAAAGAATAAATCTCGCAAGCATAATCACAATAATTCGTGTTCGCTTACTCTCTCTCTCTCTCTCTCTCTCTCTCCTCTCTCTCAGAGTCTCGAGAGAGGAGAGAGAGAGAGAGAGAGAGAGAGAGAGAGAGAAGAGAGAGAGAGAGACTTCAGTGCAGAATCCAGAAGACAAATGTTTCCTAACCATGTGCTGCGGCTTTCCTTGTACTCCTTACTAGCCCCCCCCCCCCCCCCCCCCCCCCCCCCCACAACACACACACACACACACACTGCCCCTCCCCGCCGGCCTGTAAGCTTCATCAGTAAACCTTTAAGCACCATCAATAAGTGCATCTTTTCCGACGAGCAGACAATCTCTGCGTGATCTTACCTCTCCCCTATTGAACGCTGACATAGAGTACAGGATATTCGTCGTGCTTGCCTTATCCTTGGGGAGTGTGTGCGTACGTGCGTGTGTGAGTGTGTGTGTGTGTGTGTTTGTGCGTGCGTGCGTGCGTGCGTGCGTGCGTGCGTGTGTGCGTGTGTGTGTGTGTGTGTGGTGTGTGTGTGTGTGTGTGTGTGTGTGTGTAGTACATCCAAGCAGAGATTCATTCCCTTGTCAGTCTGCTGCACACGTGTTGATCAACTAGGGTTGCAGCCAACAAAAGCAAAGCAGGGGAGTGAAAATGCCACAACATAAACTAACAAAGGAAGGACATTTCTGTTTATGACATACAGGGAGGAAAACTATCAGCAGATAATTCGAGAATCTGTCCTTTGCCTGGAGCTGATGTGCATGGAAAAATGAAGAGGATTACCAAATGAAAAAGGCTGACTCAAATGATTGGGTTGATTTAAACTTACTTTATTTGTTTGTTTGTTTGTATTTTTCGTCCCCCATATCCGTCTATTTGATCGCGCTAGACGACAGGTCTGAAGAAGACCAGTGGATTAAGGTTGGTTTGCACCTATTCGTTTGGCGGCTCGGTGATTTAGCTTAGCTTTTTGTGTTTTTTTTACCTCCGCCTTGGTCATTATACAGAGCTGTCAAGACAAACGCAAAAAAAAAAAAAAAAAAAAAAAAAAAAAAAAAAGAAAGAGCAAAGAAAAGAAAAGAAAAGAAAAAAAAGCCCGACCAATTTCCCAACCAAGAAAAAAAAAAAAAAACCCACCAACAAATAAACGTTTGATAAAAACACCAACTACCAAATGATGTATATCACAGCTACGACATGATAACTCATTTACTGACAGCAGGAAGAAGAAACTCCAGGGAAAGCTGGGTAGCATAGCGTCTTTAGAGACGGAGCAACCCCACACCACACCCCCTCCCCCTCCCCCTCCCCCCTCCCCTCCCCCTGTCCCCCTAGCGGGCGTTCAGAACGATTATTTCTGTCTAGCCTCATCAGATCATACGATGGATTTCTGTCCTGAACCCTCATTGGCGCTGCTGCAATTCGAACTTCCAGATTCATAATAGTCAGTCGTTTACCTCACCCTCGGCGCTGCTGCAATTCGAACTTCTAGTTTTTGGTCAGTCTTTTAGTCCTTTTTCCCCCTCGGCGCTGCTGCAGTTCGAACTTCCAGTTCCATAATGGTCAGGCGCTTGAAAGCCGGAGCCGTCTTGAGGTCACCTACCTAGATGGGCGATGGGAGTAGGAGGGCGCGGTATAGAGGAGGGGGTGGGCGGGAGGAGGGGCGCAAAGTGGGAAAATTAAGCTTTATGAAGTTAGTTTTTTGTTCTCCGCTCGACCATGACCATGGGGAAAATCTTCAGCGGCCTGTGCCATCGCTTCGCTATGGCTCTGGTCCTCTTCTCACCAGAATTCGACGGCTGGTTCATGAGATCACATGCAGATGCGCCTACAATCAACCCCGTACGTCTGCAACCTCTATGGCGAAGATTTTAGCTTTGATGCATGCCTGCTTCAAGCTGTGGGCTGGACAGGCACTCCGTCTGTCTTGTAAATATGAGCATCCTCTATTCTGCTTTCATATGGAACAGTGAGTTCAATCAGAATCATCCGTTTTGATGAACCTGCATGGAATACCAGGTCTGTCTATGTACGGTCTCATGCAGTTCTCTTTGATGATTTATGGGTTACTTTTTTTTTTTTTTTTTTTTTTTTTGAATTCTTGTTATGCACATCCAGCCATCCATTCCATCCGGTAAATCCCGATTCCCTCGTCCACATGTCTCTGTTGATATCTGTATGGCCAATCTACCGGCCGTGATGACGTAGGCGCCTTTTTGTCCTTTTCGCCGTCGTAAGAAAAAGAACACCATATAAAAGGCAATTAAAAATGCCTTGGGGGAAAAAAAAGCCATTGGAGCAAACTGACACAGCAGAACAGTCAGCTAAGGTCTACTTTAACACACCACGGCAATATATATCAAGTTAATGAGTAAAAAAACAAACATAAATAAACAAACAAACGAAAACATAGACATCAACCTACAAATAACGTCTTCACACAGTTGCCCGCTCTTTACAAACAAACATAGCGTGCCGTTACTTCATACTTTTGTTTTTATTCTTTGTAAACGTGAAAAAGCAAACACGAAAGCAGAACGGAGCAAGCTCAAATTTACAAGACTGAAAAGTATGTCAGTCCGGCCAGCAGCTTTAGCAAACTGACTTCTAGGCCACAGTTTTCGCCATAGATATTGGAACAAAAGGAATTTGTCGGCTCATCAGTCTATGGATTCATGAAACAGCTCGGTATTTCTGGTAAGACGAGGATCAGAGCCCTGAAGGCAATGGCAGAGGCAGCTGAAATAGTTCCATCTAGATCAGATCGAGCAGGGACAAACTGAAACGGTAACAGAAGGAATCTGAGAGTCATGACCAGGACGCGGCGAATATAAGGAGTCCAGGGCCGAAGCACTTGCCTCAGAAGACCTTCTGATTTCAAGGTCTCCGCAGAGTGTGTTTTCTTTCTCAAACTTTCATGTTCTCCCTCCACACCAAAGAAAGACATAAATTCATTTAGCCGGCCACATTTTCCATTGACGGTATTCATTGTCGACAGGGGGCCGGAATAGCTCAGTTGGTAGAGCGCCGGACTCGTAATCCAAGGGTTGCGGGTTCGAATCTCCGCCGGGCCGTTTCGGTACAGGGGGATTTCCCCCTCGGAGTTAAGATTAGTTCTGACTCCATTTCCCATACAGTCCTTCGAATGAGACTATAAACCGAGGTTCCGTGTGTGAGCACACGCATAACATCTTGCACACACGTAAATTTCCATCACGAACTTTCGGAAGAGAAGGCCAGTTTGGCCGTTTGTATGGATAACACGTTACACATACCATGCACCTTCCGCGAAGATGGAGTATGGCTGCCTTAATGGCGGGATAAAAAAAAAATCGGTCATATACACAAAACTCCACTCACTTTGTTGAGTAGATGGGATTAGTACTTGCCTGTCCATATAGGGAGTGTCCGCAGGAGTATTAGCCTGTGTACGCAGAAGAAGATTATTGACAGTACTTATAGAGCTCCTATCGTCAGTTAGAAACCAAATTTTTAAACGGGTACAATCCATACTGTCGCTTGCACAGCGGGCTGCCTTCCAGGGGAGAGCGGAATGAAGAGCTATTGCTGGCACTAGACATACATTTCCCGCGTCATTCAGGGGGTTGCCGGGGTAGCCCTGAGAAATGGGAGAGAGTGTCTGTATTTACGCCAGGGGCAATGATGTGTGCTTTTCTTCATCCTAAAACGAATAAGGGGAGTTTAAAAAAAAAAAAAAAAAAAGAAAAAAAAAAAAAAGAAGAAAAAAAAGAAGCTACTGTGAATGAATAAGCTATGATATGAGAGAAAAAAAAAGGTTTCAACGTTCCTTATCATAGTGATGGGGCGACAGTCTACTTCAGTATCTTTCCCTTATCTGCAAGAGAAACTAATACTGTCAACAAAGTTCCCCTTGAGTTTATACTGCTACTCCTCCTCTCCTCCTCCTACTACGTTCAAGTACAAATTCTAAGTACAAATTCATTGTTAATATATTCTTTTCAAACAATAGTGTCCTCAAATAATGATTATGATGACGATGTTCGAAATCTTTCAATAAAGAAAACATTAATTACAAATGTTTTGTGGATATTCTTTCCAAACAACAGTGCCCACAAATGAAAATTGTGTGTTATATATTTTTAAGCCTTCAGGAGTTTCCACAACTTTATTTGATAACTTACAATGGCATATCTTCCGTCTCCTTTCTTACTGTTCCTTCTTCATTTACTCTCGGCAGGATCATCTGCAAATCACACAGGACAACCGACCTTTCTTTTCCACATACGCAAAAAAAAAAAAAAAAAAAAAAAAAAAAGAAAGGGAGAAAACTGAATTCATGAATGAAAGTATTTACATCGGTGCCTCTGAAAGTCTGCACCCACATTAAAAAAAGCCCTCCCCAGAGAATTCTGTAATTCACACACACACACACACACACACACACACACGTTCACACACACACCACACACTCTAGACTCTATCTTATCCCAT
>JADBJO010000176.1:115000-117500 GCA_016801955.1 Conus betulinus
TCTCTGTCTGTCTCTCTGTCCTCTGCGTGTATTGCTATCTATGTGCCTCGGAGTCTCTTCTCCCCTTCCTTCTCCCTTTCTGTCTGTCGATCTGCTTCAATGTCCCCAATCCCTCTTTGATGTGCGTTTCTCTGTGCCGACAAAAAGATTGAATAAAAATGATCAGTTTCATCTTATCGTGTCGTCCGTGTGCTGTTGTTTTGACAGTTGACCCTTTGTTTTCTGTTCTCTTCGACGTACTCCCACTGGGAATTTTCCTTAGTAAAATTCCGCCTTCTCTCTTTTACCTCATTATTCCACTCTTTCTTGATGAAAAAACAACATACACCCGTCATATATTGTCTCCAACTTATGACGACAAACAAACCTAAGATCATGTATGCACGTGAAGCATGTCAAGATGTGAAAGGACCGTTTTCCGTCCGGTCGCGCTTGTCGTTCTGTGCGCATGTGCAGCCTGTGTTTGCAAGATACTGTCATTAGCCCTCTTTCTCCATCATGTATCCTCCACTCCTCCCCCCCTCTCCATGCCCCCCCCCCCCCCCCCTCTCTATCCGTGCGTGTGTGTGTGTGTGTGTGTGTGTGTGTGTGTGTGTGTGTGTGTGTGTGCATAGACACACGCGTAGAGAACTCGAGCAGAACCGAACGATTCTTCACAAAAATTGTATGAATATTGTTTGTGAGATCAATATTAACACTAACACTTGCAAAATGATTCCAAAATGATTCCATTGCTCTTAGACAACGGGTTCGATTTGTTGTGAACTGGCGACCCGGCACTGGAAATGACACACAAGAGTCCAAGATGAGACCTGCCTGTCATTTTGCAGAGTCTTACTGCCCGTTCGGCTTTTGCTCTTTTTCTTTCTTTCATATTTGGGTTACATCCTGCCATTTCGGTAGACACCATTTCCTGACTTCACTGCTGACAAATCCGGCAAACTGGCTGGTGCTCTCTGCACTCCCTGGTCTTATCTACCATAAGATGCCAATGACTGAGGTCAGCAGTGAGTTCATCAATCATTTTGTGTTTTGTTCGTCATCCTTTCTTTTCTTTTCTGTAACGATGTGAATGTTCTCCCCCAATATGAGTCTGATAGGCCTGAAATAGCCCGATATGGTCGGCTGGGCTATAATGATAAAAAGCTGGATTCTTCTTGCTGGTGCACATGTGAGAAATATAACAAGCACTTCTCGAGCCTATCTTAACAACATCATTCACCAGGTTTCTTTGCAGAAGGACGTGAACTAGACAGGGAAAGATGTTGAAGAGTCTGAGCATGTTTCAGAATTATTCATTTTTTGTCACTCATTAGTTTTGTCTAAATATTCTCTGTTCTTTCTTTCTTTCTTTTTCAGTCAAAAAAAAAAGTGCGTTTCTTTGCAAGATTTTGCGGCGAGCAAAGCTAGATATTCATGAGCATTTCTTTGCACACATTTCGCTAGGAGAAAAGCTAGGTATGCACGAGCGTTTCTTAACACTATTTCAAGGCAGGCAAACCTAGGTGTATCAGCGTTTCTCCTGCCACATTTCAGGACCTGCCACATTTCAGGACGAGCAAAATTATGTGGGTATGAGCTTTTCTTTGTAATGTTTTGAACGAATAAAGCAAGATATGTATTGGCGAGAATTAATGGCCCTATTCGCAAGCAATACTGGCGGCAGAGTGGACTGGAGTTGTGTTCGACAACGATTGTTTCTTAAACTGCGAAGTTACCGCTATTGGCTGTGACAGTGTGTGGCATTCCCAATACAGCTAGAAAAGTAAGTCATATCATTGGTAGGTGTTCATCTTAATGTTGAGTTCCATCTCTTACAAATTCAGCCATCTTGTAATCGTTATATCTTGCATCAAAGAAGAATTTGATCTTGGTCGTGCATACAATATCATTTTCAAATCTGTCACTACGAGTGGTGATCTGTGGCGACATGGGTCCTCATGGTGTGTGTGTGTGTGTGTGTGTGTGTGTGTGTGTGTGTGTGGTGTGTGTGTGTGCGTGCAGTGGTGTGTGTGTGTGTGTGTGTGTGTGTGTGTGTGTGTGTGTGTGTGTGTGTGAGCGCGCGCGCGCGCGCGCGCGCGCCGACTACACTTTTGCTCGTAGATTTGAGGGTGGTGGTGGAGGAAGTCTTGATCGGATGAGGTGATCGACTGTGTTGCAGCACGCTATAGTGTCCAGGAAGGGGGAAATCGTAATGGTATTGCTGAAGTGAATGACGTGTGACATATTCAAAAGGCTTAACACACCAGTTACCTCCGCATTCATACATGCATATACACATTCATGCAGCCAGTATACATTTGACTCTGTATAGGAACAGGGTGTCAAGGTAAGGTAAGGTAATGTTGCTTATAGCCCAGCCGACCGCAAAGGGCCATATCAGGGCTGTCACCGTGTTGAAGTCAACTCACAAGTCATTCATTCACACCATTCTTTAAAATACATCTTCTAAAAACCAACCGAAACCTTGTTTAAAAATCTTCCCACTAAAAACCTCAGA
>JADBJO010000176.1:130000-142500 GCA_016801955.1 Conus betulinus
ACTCTCCTTTCCGTACGTCTCTGTCTGTTTTTCCGAGGTTGAAACAAGTGCACAAATTAGCACGGGCCGATCCCTTGTGGTCTGGGAGGATGCTGAACGTTGTAAATTAACTTTGTTGCCGTCTTACTTGTACCCAGTTAGGTCGCATACACCAGCCGTGAGACAAGAGAGAGAGAGGAGAGAGAGAGGAGAGAGAGAGGAGAGAGAGAGAGAGATGAGAGAGAGAGAGAGAGAGAGAGAGAGAAGGAACAGAAAAAGGGGGGAAGGGAGAGGATTAGGTGAGAGAGAGAGAGAGAGAGAGAGAGGGAAACAGAACAGAAAAGAGAAGAGAAGAGAGAGAGAGGGGTGGGAGAGGAGAGAGAGAGAGAGAGAGAGAGAGAGAGAGAGAGAGAGAGAGAGAGGCGAGAGAGAGTGAGAGAGAGGAGAGAGAGAGAGAGAGAGGTTAGTGGCGCTGATTATGTTATTAAAAACCCGTTAACTTTGCCAATACAACCACCGAGAGGGAAGCACAACAAACAACCTCATTAGGAACCCTCCACCCACAACTGTCTTCCAATGTAAAGTCAAGGTGAACACACCGACATTACCCCCCCACTCCTGACCAGACCCCTCGCCATTATCATCACCCCCCCCCTCCCTGCCTCTTTTCCTTTCTTTTCCTCCTACGCTCTCTCTCTCTCTCTCTCTCCCAGTCGAGTTTTGAAACAGCTCCCCCCCCCCCCCCCCACGCTTTCGCTCCTCCCCCTCCCCCCATCACCCTCGCCAGGATTCGTCCTCGCCCCTCTTCGTGTATCCGTAGTAGTCCCCCTGTGCCGTTACTCTTCTCCCGTAGGGGGAAAACAACGCCCACCATCTCTCTGTCTTTCTGTTTGTCTGTCTGTCTGTCCGTCTCTCTGTCTGTGAGTGTGTGTGTGTGTGTGTGTGGTGTGTGTGGGTGTGTGTGTGTGTGCGCGCGCGCGCGCGCGTGCGTATGTGTGTGTGCGTGTCTGTATGTTTGTATGTCTGTGTGTATATGATACTCCGCCTCCTCCTCCTCCCCCTACTGCTGATATTGCTACTGCTACCATCCTACTCCTACTCCTCCTCCTCCTACTACTACTACTACTACTCCTAACCCTGACCCTTTGCGGTCGGCTGGGCTATAAGCAACATTAAAGTACCTTACCTTACCTTACCTTACCTTACTTACCTTACCTTACCTTACCTTACCTTACCTTACCTTACCTTACCTTACCTTACCTTACTTACCTTACCTTACCTTACCTTACTGATCATCCAGGAGAAAGCACTGTCAACGCATAGCTCAACATGAGACCGAACGTCTCAAAGTTCAACAGATAGTGGTGCACTTTTTGACAACTCGGTATCATCTGCGTTCTTTGAAAGTAACAATCGTGTGCTGAAACAAAACGCGGACAAAGGTTGAGAAGAAGAACGCGTGAAACATGATAGGTTCCAATACCGAGCCCTGGGGAACATCACACACACGGGCAGACATGCAACCGTCAATGACATCTGACTGACAACGACCAATAACGTACGTCACAGACCAGTCAAGAACTTGTTGCCATCTCGTTTTTCTTGCTGTGTTGTTTTTATTGTTGTTGTTCTCTGCTGCCATCCACCCGCTCACCCGTCTGCTCTCTCTCTCTCTCTCTCTCCTCCTCTCTCTCTCTCCTCTCTCTCTCTCTCTCTCTCTCTTTTTGTTTTGCTCAACTTTCTTTTCCTTTCTTGACTTCCTTTCCTCTTTCGCAATTGACTGACTCACATGGATACGGATATACTGTGTGCATGACTGTGTGTTAGGTTTTGTCCTCCACCAGCCTATCAAAGTTTGTTGAATAGTTGTTTTTTTTTTTGTCTGCTGGGAGTGGGGGGGGGGGGTTGGGGGGTGGGGGTAGGGGGGAGGTAGGGGGGGGAGCAGGGAGACAGAAGATGGAGGGAGAAGAATGGCTGGAGGGGGGTCATTTGGAATGGGGGCGGTGATGGGGGAAGATGTGTTTTGTTTTGTTTTGTTTTCATCTGTTTTGTTTTTAATCTAACCTGGTACAAGTACAAGTAGTTTCGATCTATGTAGAACGCTCACCTTGCAACTACCAATTCCTTGTCTGTCTATTTGTCAGTCAGTCTGTCTGTTTGTCTGTTCTCTCTCTCTCGCTCTCTCTCTCTCTCTCTCTCTTCTCTCTCTCTCTCTCTCTCTCTCTCTCTTTCCACACAAACACAAATACATACTCGTACACACGCACACACACACACACACACACACACACACACACACACACACAACACACACACACACGCCCGCGCGCATGCGCGCGCGCGCCCGCGTACATGCACGCACGCACGCACACATCATCGTCATCATCATCATCATCATCATCATCATCATCATCATCATCAAAGAACACATGAAACCTTTCCATCACATACTATCTACAGCACTCACCACATACATCCTATCTCTACTACCTTCCAGAATATACTAACAAGCAAAAAATGTTGGGAAGGGTTTCAGTTCAAAATGGAGAACAGGAATATAAATCGACAGATTAAGTAATTGGCCCTATAGACGTTAACGAAATTGATCTGAAAAGAAAAGTGCTGACAGAAAAATGAAGATATTGAACATCACTTTATCTCACCTAATCTGCATTCCATTAAAAAAAAAAAAAAACACCCTCAATTACAGAATCTTGTTGTCATTTACAGCTTAAATATGTTCCAGTTTTCTACATAGCACCTAATTCTTTAGAGAATATAGCACATCAGATTTTTGTTTATTCATTTTCTGTGCTTTGTTAAGAAAATCAAAACTTGTGCATTTATATAACACTGAGAGAGAGAGAGAGAGAGAGAGAGAGAGAGGAGAGAGAGCGAGAGAGAGAGAGCGGAGAGAGAGAGAGAGAGAGAGAAGAGAGCCATAAACACACACACACACACACACACACACACACACACACACACACACACACACACACACACACAAATCGTGTTGCCAATCACTTTGCAGTTCACACAGCAGGTACGTTTTACCTTTTTTAATTTTCCTCGTTTATCGCGGAGGGGAGGAGAGGGGCCGGGAGGGAACCCTCCGAACAGTTGCAGCCTGCAGCCGAGGTGTCCTTCAGTTGTTATAGTCCCTTTGTGGCCTGTCAGGTATTGAAATCTCATACCAACATCCAAAGTTTGGGGCAGGTGAGATACAACTTGAAAAGAATGCCAGACTGTAGGGAGAAACGGACACGGACAGCCCTCAGACCGACAGACACCAGAGAAAACCATCTTTCGTCATGACCATAGGCACCTGGTAGTGATCAAGTGTCTTCGTACATGACACCATCAGCTCAGTGCACATGCTCTGCCGAAAGCTGAAGTTGGCACCTTCACCGACCTGCAGCTGTGGCCCTGGAGGTCGAACAGCAGAGCATGGACTGCAGACCTGTCGCTGAGAGAGAGAGAGAGAGAGAGAGAGAGAGAGAGAGAGAGAGAGAGAGAGAGGAGAGAGAGATTGAGAGGGGAGAGGGTTCTAATTTGCCTGCTATCCACTCGCGGTGTGGTAGACAGGTCTGGCCAATGCTTGTAGGGCACCCACAAGTCTAAGGGGCTCACAGGTTGATGCAGGACACGCCGAAATGGAAAGGATGGATGGAACCTGGATCCTTTAATTGCCAGACAGAGAGTGGAACAAACATGAAGATCTGTCCCAGTTACGATACTTACCTTGAGCAGAGACTTTTGTTCAAGGGGAAGGAGGCACGAGAAGTAACCCATCTTCAGCGTGTGCTCTGTCAGTGTAATGGCTCCTCCAGTATGGAGGTCAGCAAGACCAGCAAACGACAGCCGTTTCGCTCAGTTGAGAGCTCTTCGGGCTTGCCAATGTACCCGGCTTACCTTCTGATGAGAAACACTTCCTCAGGAGCGAAAAGGACACTCTTCAAGTTCAAGCGGATCCTCCCGCAAATGTTCCCCCAAAACGTTTGCATATCCTGCATGGCACTGTGATCCCTGAAGCTTGGGGAGCAGCGTCCAGTGTTCTCGGTTACTGCCCCTCCCCCCTCTCCCTTGGCTGTGAATTTTACATATCGACCACCTGATTGGTAGACAAAGTGTAGTCTAACATTTTTGTGACCACTTGATTGGTAGACAAAGTGTAGTCTAACATTTTTGTTAGACAAATTTGAGTTTACCCTTTAGATTTAACTTTTCATTCTCCCCTTCATTAAGTTCTCAATCTCATTGAGACTTTGTTTTTAAACAGTCTTCAAACATGCAAGACGATCTACTCGCCTTTGGAAAATTTCCTTTTTACTTACTTGGAAACATTTGTCGTTAGAAGGTCACCGAGGTTTAACAGAAAGCCTGATGAGATTTTCGCAGAGCGAAACAGCCGTCGAATGCTGGTCCTGCTGACCTCAGCTTTGGAGGAACAAACCAGCCAACAGAACACTTACTGGAGAAGGATTACTTTTCATTACCCGTCCTCTTAAACGCTCGTCTTTTTTTTTTGTTGTTAAGGTGTTTCAATGGGACGTATCTTGATGTTTGTTCCGTTCCTCATTGGGAAATTAAATAAATCTAGGCCCAGGTATATATTAGGAAATGTCAATGTGTTAGACCAGTCTGACGGGCCCCGAAGGTCGAGAGGTCAAAACCCTTTTTTTTTTTCTCGGTGTGCAGTGCCCGGATCCCAGCAGTGAGTGAAGTGTGGAGAGGCTCCCCCCCCCCCCTCAATCTCTCTTGGCTTTATGCGCATCTGCTAGCGTCCAAACTAAACCTTCTTTATAAGTACTCGCGTGCATAATAAACACGCTCTTCAAAGATCCTGTAGTGCTCTACTCCATGTCAGCGCTTGGTGGATAATGGAAACAACAAAACACCCGCATACAGCATGACATTTGGAGAGGAGACGGGGGTGTCGCCATGCTCTCCATACAGTCCTATCATAATCCATTAGGATATTCAGAGAGAAGCAATCGCTCATGTGAATCCATTCAATTTATCGGTTATGAGAATAACATTTACAATAACAATGATAATATCATCATCATCATCATCATCATCATCATCAATCGCAAAGAATAGTGAAAGATTGCACTCTCTCTTTCTTGCTTCTTGATTAAGTGCATCTGGCTGTCAGAGAGACAGAGAGAGAGATAGATAGATAGATAGATAGATAGAGAGAGAGAGAGAGAGAGAGAGAGAGAGAGAGAGAGAGAGAGAGAGTAATACGTGGACAGAAAACTAAATTTCAGTCCGGTATCATCTCGATAGTGTGAATCTAAAGTTCGTAGTATTAAATGCATGAATCGAGATTAAGACGAGTCTGAGACTTGTCAGAGACTTCATGGCAGAAAACTTCATCCCGCGCGATTTCCAAGGCGTACAGGGCATAGTCTTGGACTGGAGACCTACAACGGCGTGCACTGAAGATCTGGCTCCAAAGAATTGGTTTCGAAATCTGAAAAATAAACAAAGATATGTTCAATATTATAATCGAAAAATACCCCCCCCCCCCCTTGAAATCAAAAGAAAATTATGCGCGAGCGCGCGCGCGCGCACACACACACACACAAACACACACACACACACACACACACACACACACACATATATATATATATATATTTATATTTGTGTGGTGTGTGTGTGTGTGTGTGTGTGTGAGAGAGAGAGAGAGAGAGAGAGAGAGAGAGAGAGAGAGAGAGAGAGAGAGAGAGAGACAGACAGACAGACAGACAGACAGAGAAAGAGAACTCGTGACTTTAATGTGAGGCCTCCAGCTTATCCACATGAGACACGTAACATGAAACTGTTTATGCTATTGAAAATGAATGATCTATATTTAAAAAAAATGCTCATTTGGCGATAACAAAAGTAATAAATTTAGGTTTATAACATTTCAACTGTTCCTCTCTAAAACGTAAAGCGTAATGTATAAACATAATAATCAATATCTCTCATTAAGGCAGCATTCCTGTTTTTGCAATAGTGTCTTCAACTGGTCAGGAAATCTATCTTGATAGTGTTTAAGAATATTTTTTCTCGTAAATTTTTTAAATTTTTTTTTTTAAAGAAGAAAATGTTTTTCGGTTTCTTCTTCACGGCAAAAAAGGGCAGGTGGTTATTGCGAGAGAGAGAGAGAGAGAGAGAGAGAGAGAGAGAGAGAGAGAGAGAGAGGAGAGAGAGAGAGAGAGAAGTTTGAGTTTCAAACAACTTTTTTTGCTGCAGCAAGTCGATCTGCTGTAGTAACCTCTCTCTCTAAGCCCTACTGTGTGTGAAGGGCGAGTGATAGTAGCGATGCGGGGATGGGATGGGAGGAGTGTGACGGTGTGGGGGTGGGGGGGATAGGGGGCTCTTGGTGATGCCCCACCTGCTTGTCTTTACTCTCCGCCTGTCTAATTGCGCGTGCAACTCGTTGTGTTGATCGAAGTGGGTTAAGCGAGTTCAGCTTTCTGCACGGCTTGAGTGAGGCATCAGAAAGTCGGCCTTTCCCTTCCGCATCAGATTTTACCCCGCCGGACGCATTTGGAATGGGTACCCGTAATTTTTTTTTTTTCGTGCTTTGATTTCTTAGTTCTTCGTCTTCTTTTTCTTTTTTTTTTTTTTTTTTTTCGTTGCTCGTTTTCTTTCTTTCTGCCGACTTAAGTTGAATGACGTATGTGTGTGTGTGTGTGGGTGAGTGTGAGTGTGTGTGTGTGTGTGTGTGTGTGTGTGTGTGTGTGTGTGTGTGTGTGTGTGTATGGGCGTGCGTGCGTGCGTGCGTGCGTGTGTGTGTGTGTGTATGTGTGTGTGTGTGTGTGTGTGTGTGTGTGTGTGTGTGTGTGTGTGTGTGTGTGAGAGAGAGAGAGAGAGAGAGAGAGAGAGAGAGAGAGAGAGAGAGAGAGAGAGAGAGAGAGAGAGAGAGAGAAGTTAAGCATTAAGTGGACAGTAAAACAACGATTTCTATACAAAATGTGGCATAAATTACATCGTTAAGACGAAACCTAAAAAACATTCTAATGTAAATTCAAACACCGTATACAAATAGGCCACAGGACCAGTGCTTGACAAGAAGAAACTATGAAAACATGTCAGTAATGTCAGTAATACTTTGATTAAACAGAAATTTATCCAAGAGATTTCAGCGCAACTAAGCAGAAAAAAAAGCGTAATTAATTCTCTTTTGATTTGTTTGCAAACAGCAAGACATAAGGACTCCCAGTCGACAGTCATTCTGTACAGATAAACGTGAACAGCAAAATCAGACACACCAGAACTGAAAACTTGAGGTAACATGTTTAAAATATCTGTCAATATTTACTGATAAGTATAGCTTCAAGTCATGATCTCTGCAATATGTTCTGTATCAAGTACATTTTTAAAAAAAAAACGTTAATCCTAGCAAGGATGGGCAAACCCAAGGGGGAGAGAACGGTACAACGGAACGTATAATTATATATCAACAACAACAACAATAACCAGTAACGGCATTCTATACTAACCAAACATATTTTGTTCACACACACACACACACGCACGCACGCACGCACGCACGCACGCACACACACACACACACACACGCACGCACGCACGCACGCACGCACGCACACACACACACACACACACACACACACACACACACACTGTATTCTAACATAATACCTTTTCATGTCAGCAGAATAGGCCCCCCCCCCCTCCCCGCCCCCCTCTACCCAGTATCATCCTCTCTCTTTCCCCAACATACTCATCTGACACCCTTCCCATGCCTGCACCTCCTCTCCCCCTTCCCCTCCCTATCTCTTCCCTCCCACCACCCCCAGGCCTCCTCCTCCTCCGTCCCCCTGACCCCGTCATCCCACACACACACACACACACGAACAGGCGCGCGCAGAAACACGCATGAGACCACCCGTCCGAAGAATATAAATAAAACAAACCCGTCCCTGCTGCTGTGTATGACTGGCTCAAGACCTCCTGTGATCTTGGTGCTGAGAGAGAGAGAGAGAGAGAGAGAGAGAGAGAGAGAGAGGGGCGCCGTACTAGACGCTCTCTATAGTGTGCGTGGACCGAATTTCGCAGTATGTAACGAGTTGTACTGAGACAGACATGCAGTACAATGCAATGCAATGCAAACAATACAATTCAATGTAATATAATATAATACAATGCAATGCAATGCGATACAATGTTATGCAATACAGAACAATGCAATGCGATACAGTACGATGCAATACAATGCAATGCAGTATAACACAATACAGACAAATGCAATACAGAACAAAGCAATACAATATTGCACAATACAATAAAGAACAATGCAATAGAGTACAATACAATACAGTACAATGCAATACAATTCAGTACAAAACAGTACAGTACAATACAATACAGTACAATGCAATACCATACAGTACAATACACTGCAATGAAATAAGTACAATGCAATACAGTACAGTGCAGTGTAATGAAAATACAGTGCAATGCATTACAGTGTAATGCAATACAGTATGATGCAATACAGTGCAATGCAATACAATCCACTACAGTACAAACAGTACAATGCAATACAGCACAGTACAATGCAATATAGTACACTGCAATACAGTAAAATGCAATGGAATGCAGCACAGTACTATGCAATATAGTACAATGCAATATAATGCAATGCAATACAGTACAATACAGTACAATGCAACACAGTACAAAGCAATGTAATACAATGCGGTACAATGCAATACAGTACAATATAATACAATGCAAGGCAACGCAATGCAATAGACTACAATATAATACAATACAAAACAATATGATACGATACAACACAATGCAATACAATGCGATTAGTTACGGTACAATTAGATACGAAACAATACGATACGATACGATACGATACGATACGATACGATACGATTCCACACAGTAACAATGCAGTACAATGAAACACAATACATAACAATGTTACGCAAGCGATGCACTTCTGTGCGATGCATGACAAGATAAGATCAGACACTACAATATTGCACTACAATTCGATACAACACAGCAGAGTGCCTCACAGCGTCGTACAACACGACGCAACACAATACAGACTACCCCCGGTGCCACTCAAACACAACGCCGCACAGTAACACACACACACACACACACACACACACACACACACACACACACACACACACACACACACACACACACACACACACACACACACACACACTCACACACACACACACAACGCAAGACAAAAACACAGCACACTACAGCATCATGCAGCACGCTTCACTACAGTATCCTGCGGGGTGAAATGCAGTGCAGAGGGTAGGTTTCTGGGATTTGAAACGTCTCCAGGAATCGGGAAGCGCTGGTCCCTCCCTGTTCCGGTGCCAATGCTTCCGATCGTTCCTTTTCCCTCCCTGCCACCTGTCGGTCCTCTGAAAGTCTGGATTTTATTTTTGCTTGCCTCCTTCCCTCCCCCCCCCCCCCCCCTTCCCCCCCTCCACTGCCTCAGTGGGATTACTCCCACACCGCTCATTTCGCACCCTCTCTCTCTCTCTCCCCTCCCCCTCCCTTCCCCTACAGTGGCACCCACATTCGTCTTCTCGCAGCTTAAACATCGAGAGCCCGCAGGGAGCGGTCAGCATGAGGTCCTCACGAGGTAAACCCACCAGAGGAGACACAGCACTGCTGTCAGGTCACTTCGGAGTGTTCAGCGATGCCTGAGCTGACACGCCCCCCCCCCCCCCCCCCCCCCCCCCCCCCCCCCCCGCCTCCCCTTCCCCACGTGTGACACTGTCCCTGCCAAGCATGTTTACGCGCATCCTTTGTATGCTGTGTGCCAGCTGTCCAAGATTTGTTGTCCTGCTTCTTCAGATGCTTGAAGTCCCCGCCCACACCGTGTGTCTCTCGTGCTAAGAAAGCTGTGTCTTAGCTTTATCTATCTGTCTGTCTGTCTGTCCTGTCTATTGTTTATTCATTTTTTCACTTCACACACACACACACACACACACACACACACACACACACACACACACGCACGCACGCACGCACGCACGCACGCACGCACGCACGCACGCACGCACGCACGCACACACGCACGCACGCACGCACACACACACACACACACACACACACACACACACAGAGCCACACAATCATACAACCACACACACACAGAGCACACAGTCATACACACACACACACACACACACACACGCGCGCGCACGCGCGCGCGCGCACACACACACACACACACACACACGAGGGGTAACTCATGCTTCCCAAGGGGACAATCAAAGGCACAGAAGTCCCAGCCCATGCTACCTGCTGTACCGATTCACCTGGCACATATACAAAAGACACACAGAATAAATAGGGAAACTACCAACATTCTCCCACCTCCTTGGCAGGGTGTAGCAGACCTACACGGAGAGGCTTTGTAGGGGGAGGGAGGGGGTGGGCGGGACGAGGAAGAGGTACAAGTAGCTTAAATTGTTGCTTTTGGGTTCGGCAGATGAGTTGATGATAATGACACGCATGACCAGACTGAAAATTGATGAACACGTCTGTCATACATACATTCCACAATCTCTCTCCCCACACCCCTAATTCCCAACCACTACTGATCTATTCGTTTATTTACATATCATCTATTTATTTATTTATCTGTCTATTTATTTATTTAGTTATTTATTTAGTCGTTTGTTTATTTATTTGTTCTGAGAGATATGCTACATTCCCAAGTGCACGATAAATCAAACGAAAAGCAAACACCTGCTGCTGAAATCATCTGTCTGGAGCACCTTGGTCGGCCTTGGAGTTTTAACGGAAAACTCTTTCAGCTTGTTTTCCTCTCCACGCTGCTGGAAACAGGCACTGCGACCCGAGAAGTGAAGTGGTAATTTCCACCGTTCCAAGCACCGTGCGAGAAGCGGGATGGGTTGGGACGTGTTTGGGGAACTGTGGGCCTGCTGTCGCTTCTTGCACATCTGCGTGATGAGAAAAGGCGTCTGTAGGACATGTCCCTCTGATCCATGAAACACGCCTTTTGGTACGGTTTTTGACTGATGAGATTTTCCTCTTCTCTGTTCATATCGTTTAAAGTGCAGTGTGCGCGCGCGCTCCTATTCACAGACACACAGATACAACACAGCAACACACACACACACACACACACACACACACACACACACACACACACACACACACACACACACACACACACACACACACACGCACACACACACACCACACACACACACAACACACGCGCGCGCGCGCCGCGCACGCGCGCGCACCCCCCCCCCCCCGTGTGTGTGTGTGTGTTGTGTGCGTGCGTGCGTGTGTGTGTGCGTGCGTGCGTGTGTGTGAAAGTCTACTCATTTCGTATTACAAACTATGTCAATCTTTTAAATTGTATCTAATCTACTTTTCTCTTCTTGGTTGGAAAGATCCTTGCCATATATGTAGGCTAGAAGAAGCATTCTATGAGGTTGAGCTACTGACCACGCTAAACATGGGCTGCAGCAAATTGCCAGATCATTCTGGTAGAGCCTACTTCACTGCTGCTGGGAGATCTTTCTTCAATTCTTTTTTAATTTTTAGTTGATGCTGATTAATCCTAGACATGCATCAGAACTCTCATTTAGGATCAGAACTCTCATTTTGGCCGGCATTCAACGCCTACCTTGCGCTGAAGAGATCAAAGCTCAGTGATAACTCGTTCATTTTCATTGTCCTATTTGTTTGCGTCTTGCCTGAAGACCTAAGAGGTCGAAACGCGTCGTGTTTTATCTTGTGACTCATTTGTCCACGTTTCTCTTGGCGGTTTTGCTAACATTTATGTAAGATTTGTTTCAGTTTTGCAAGACTGTAGTCTCTAACTAGGTGCAGAAAATACATTTTTTTTTTAAAGTTCTACTTTTGTAAAACGATTCTAAAGTCACAAAAGCAATAGTCCTCCAAAGGGAAGAAAACATTATAGAGAATCACAATGCCACTCTTCTAATTTTCGGCCACGTGGCCTTTTTCAAGAGAATAAAAAACAAAAACAATACAACTACGTGATGTCCATCTTTGGCAACTGGTCAGAGCAAACCAGTTTGCTCTGACCAGTTGCCAAAGATGGACATCACGTAATTGTATTGTTTTTTGTTTTCTCTTGAAAAAGGCCACGTGGCCGAAAATTAGAAGAGTGGCAGTGAGATTCTAAAGTCGTTTTTCTTTGTGTGTGTGTGTGCGTGTGTGGTAAAACTGGAATCAAGTTAATGACATTTCCACTTTGCTTTTCGTATCCTAACGCGTCAATTTGTGGTGCAAGAGTTATCATTAATGCCACATATCAACCTGATGTTGATCCGTAAATGTTCTTCCCACTTCTGAAACCAGTTATCGTTTACTGACCACTGTAGACAGACCAGGTTACGGGGTAATCGAGTTGATCGTTGACCATCTTACAGACCGATCCAAAGAAAGTCAGTCAAATCGTGTTGCCGTAAATCAAAGTGAGGCAGCCCGGTAGACAA
>JADBJO010000176.1:152500-157500 GCA_016801955.1 Conus betulinus
AAGGTACAGACTCGTGTGAACTGACCACATGTCCTCAATACTAATACAAGTACCACTAGACTGTCGGTGTTGCTTCCACAATTCCTCTACAAATTACTTCTGCTGCTGCTGTTGTTGCTGTTGCAGTTGCTGCTGCAGATACTACTGTTGCTAGTGCTGGTGGCGGCGCTTATACTACTAAACAATAATGATAATGGATTTCAGTTTTCAGTAAAGCGCAACATACTGTAGTAGCCACTCTATATGCGATGCTCTCATATCTCACCCAAGTCAAAAACACGCAACCAGATCAATCCCTCATACACACACACACACACACACACACACACACACACACACACACACACACACACTCAGATTTTTTCCTAACCCACCTGCTAAACATGACACAGAGCCAAAACCTACAGTACAGCATAAGGAATGCTTATCCAAATAAATACGTTTAATCTCGGGCACGTAGGGTATCTTGGACAGACTGGCTAACTGTGACTCCCCACCTCTCAGCGGAGAGAAAACTAAAGCTGAAAAAGAAATGCGTTCAGGAAGACTGACGTTAATAGGACGTTAATCTCACCAGTCATGAGCTGACAGTGTTTATTTTTGCCGTCGTCGTGCATAAAAAGAAAAAAAGAAAAAGAAGAAAAAAAAAGTTGCCGGAAGTTTATGTCTGCTTTCCTTCCTGCTTGTTCGGATACCAGTTCCAGAGCGTTTTGGCCAAAAGTTCAATCACTGACAATAGCTAAACTGAAGTAATCGAAACTGGTCTCGCCTCGTGCGTAGTATGAATACTGTAGAAATTTGTTTAATGTAGAACAATCAGTAGATGACTCGGGTTTCAGTCGAGGGTTTGAAGATGCTCCCAAATGCTCATGTACCTGAAAACTGCACAATTTCGATTCGAAATTTGTAGTTTTGTTCATGCAAAGAAACATGGAGAAATCGTATCTGGACCAGATAGGCCCGTCCTCTGAATTTTGCTTGCATACTGACGATGTGTTCGTAAAGTTCTTGTATTCGTTTGTCCAGAAGTTTTTTTGAGAATAGGTAGTACCCACAAAAGTGGACAAAGCCAGACATATTTTCCTAACACAAAAGGTAGTTCATGTTTAACAGATCACTACAGGAGATTTTTTTTTTCATTGTTGATCATAAACAGTAAGCTATATAGCCCAGTATTTGATAAAAGACCAACGGAGTTGTATGAAGCAAATGATACCATTCCCGAAGCCTTTGCAAAAGTTACAGTACCACAGACAGCATTTTTCTTGCTTCAGTCACTGGTTCAGAAATACCCTTACAAAACATGATGGTCCCTTTACACACTCTTTCTTTACTTCTCTAAAGCATTCGATTGTATGTACGGACAAAAGCTGCTGTACCTGATGCTACAGAAAACGGACATTCACGGAAAAATGTCAACACTGAAGGCTATGTACAAAGTGTGACGGTAGCCGTACAGTAGTGATAAGGAACTACAGAATATAATTAACTCTGTGTCAGGTATAAGACAAGGCTATGCTTTGAGCCTTTTGTTGTTCTCCATTTTTTTTTTTTTTTTGGTCTGACTTACAAACTGATTTATATGAATAAGGAGCAATTATTTTCGACATTTTTATAGATCTGCTGCACATTTTTCTGTTGATATACGCAGATAACATTACTACAGTTTCTGACTCTGTAGCAGGCCTACAAAAAGAAGATAGTGTGTCTGTAAAATTACTGTCGCAAATGTAACCTGACTGTGAATACGGACAGAGTCAAAGTGGAAGTGTTTAAGAACAATGATTTCGTTAAATTAACTGAGAAATAATGGTACGGTGGTAAGAAAATCCAGGTTGAATCTACCTACAATTACCCTGGCGTTATAGTCTCAGCCAAATTAAACTGGGCCAGGTGTATAGAAAACTTGTCGGCTGTAAGAGCTGTGACAGTAATCAAAGACGGCATCTTTAACTTCAAAGAATTCCAGCTATAGCGTTATTCAATTTATTTTATGCAGAATTAAAGCCGATTCTGTTTACAATTTTGAGACTGGGTTTGTTTCAAAGGCAGTTTGTTTGCTTGTGAAGTATTGGCGCAGACTTTCGTGTAAGTCTGACAACAGGTATCAAAACAAAGTCATAAAATTCTACAAATGCATGATCACTGTGGTTGGAAAAAAAAAAGGTTACACACGTAACAGTGTTTTCATGCACTCACGGCTTTGGAAATGTATCGCAGTACAGACTGCGGGGGGTGCTACTTGTTTTATATATGTAGGTTCAAACACGACTGAACGATACGTGTTATCAAGACTTAGTGATTCTCCCTCATCATATCCTGACTACTGTATGTATCATGCAAAGATAACGACGACTATATGGTCACGTTTTTTGTGTCTGTTTAGATGCAATCGGTTATCTCTGAAAAATACATGACACTCAACTTGACAAATCATTGATCCAATTTGTAAACAATGAGACGAACAATGTACAGAAAGTTTATATCATTACAAGTTCATCTGTCCTGAATATCACACTTCGCTGAAATTTTATACCCTTGTATTGTTTTCGTTTTCCATCAGAATTAAAAGCACAATAAATGAGAAGTCTCATGTCAAACGAATCATTCAAAGTGGCAGGATACATGTCTCAATCACTAAAATTGAGGAAATGAAACCACTGACAATATCCGATTCGTAAGGTAAAAGTTTAATTGTAATGCACGTGATTATCGCCGAGTACTTCTTGCATGTTTCTTTTGTTTGCTGTTGTGTTTTTTACACTCACGTGTAGCACTATTGCGAAATTTTTTTTTTCTGTTCAAATGAGCCTGATGGTGAAAAAAAAAAGTGAATAAACCATTACTATGATTATCATAATTATTTACCCCTATTCTCTCTCTCACACACATTTACACACACACACACACACACACACACACACACACACACACACACACACACACACACACACACACACACACACACACACACACACACCGAGAATCATTTAAACTGAGACTCGAACCTCAGAGCTGGAATTTCGTCTGAACGTACTCAGTTGGCTTATCCGGCGACCCACGCCTTCAAATCTTGCAGATGGAAATACATGAATAATGCGGCCCGCCTTCCGTGAATTGCAAAAAGGAGAGAGAGAGAGAGAGAGAGAGAGAGAGAGAGAGAGAGAGAGAGAGAGAGAGAGAGAGAGAGAGAGAGGGGGGGGGGGGGAGGGGGGGGGAGGAAGGAGTTGGGGGGAGGGCGGGAAGGGTGAGCGAGAGGGGAAGGGGGCGAGAGCTTCTTCTCTTCTTCTCTGAAGACTTACCACTGCCCAGCTCTTCCTAGGATTTCTCACTGCTTGTATGTTGCCCACGTAACTCTTCATTAAAGGGGCCATGGCCTGAAATGAATAAATCATCTGCAACCTTCGTCCGTTTTTTCCCACCAGGCTGTCATCATTTCATTCTCTCTTTCCTCGCCCCCCCCCCCCACCCCACATTTTTGTTTTTCACCCTCCTATCTCCCCTCCTCCTCCCCCTCCCCCCCTCCCCCCCCCCCCCCCCCCCCCCCCCCCCCCCCCCCCCCACACACACACACACCTTCTTTCACCTCAGCGGTAGCCAGATCATCGTGCAGGTGAGGTGCCAGGGACCACAAACACCGTCAGTTTCAGGATTATTTGAATAGCATCAGAAGCTATCGGGACTCCCGTCTGTCTGTCTGTCTGTCTTTATCTCCCTGACTCTCTGCCTTACTGTCTCTCTTCTTCATCGCCGCTCTCCACCCCCCCCCCCCCTCATACACATACATATTCGTCCTCATCCTTTCTCCAAACTCTCTCCTCTCTCTCTTTCTCTCTCTCTTACTTTTTCTCTCTCTTACTTTTTCTCTCTTATTCCTCTCTCTCTCTCTCTCTCTCTCTCTCGCTCTCTCTCTCTCTCTCTCTCTCTCTAATATCGAAATGAAAAATGCTGGCGCAAATCAGTGTGCCATTTGTTAACAATTTCCGTTTTGTTTTATTTATTTCATCTTAACGTTCTTTAACCTGTGCATATGCTCACCCCTGTGTTAAGGATGAAATCATCTGTAAACATAAAGCCTAAAAGCTCCTCTCGACTCTCTCTCTCTCTCTCTCTCTCTCTCTCTCTCTCTCTCTCTCTCTCTCTCTCTCTCTCTCTCTCTCTCTCTCTCTCTCTCTCTCTCTCCTCTCCCCGGCTCTCTCTCTCTCTCGGTTCCAGCATAAGCAACTTATTAGCTTTCTGGCGGCCAGCGCTGAGTGCGAGGTCGGGTCACTGATGCCAGTGACCACCGTCAGTCTATGGAGTTTCTAGAGGTGAGGTGAGCAGAGACGGATGAAGCGTAACGGAGCGAGGCTTCAAGCGTAATGAGGCGAGGCAGAATGGCCGGCGCGCTTACTGTCAACGGAACGTGACGGGCACGTGCTGTTCGTTAGGAAAAGTGTAGCCCTGACGCAGCCCTCCTCCAAGCAAACTTATACCCCCCGGACAAATGTTTCTGATGTGTAGTTTTTATTTCCTGATCCAATGACCTCTCGGGTGATTTTTGTTTCTTTTTATTGTTGTTTGTTTGTTTTGTGTGTTCTGGTTTATTTAAGAGGAGTGGTAAGGAGCGGGGGTGGGGTATATATAGCATTCGATGTTCGCGCCTACGTCTTTTTCTAACACACAGGTTTTGACTCTTCTCTTTATAGGTTGTGATACATAAAATCACTGCCAGAAATTGCCACTACATTCATCCTTGCAATTTCTTTTTTAAACATCCCATCACCTGTCTCCTCTCCACTCGACTCCCCCCAACCACTAGCTCTTTCCAGAGTAGAGTGTATTGTATTGCATTGTATTGTTTTATATTGTATGACTTCATTGTTAAGCAGATTTCTCTGTGTGAAAGTCAGGCTGCTGTCCTATGGGAAGAGTATGCGCCCACGATACAGCTTCACCAATAAGTTTTGTTTCTGTTTGCTTATGTCTGGGCCTAGTTATCAACATGGAATTTCCTACAA
>JADBJO010000176.1:162500-167500 GCA_016801955.1 Conus betulinus
GACGGTGGTAGGGGGGGGGGGGGGGGGGGGGGGGGAGAAGGAGGAAGTGGATGAAGCAAAGGCGTTAGTGGATGAAAGGAGGCTAAACAAGGTAACGAACTCGGGGGGGGAAAAAGACATTTCAGTCTGGACCCCTCCTCCCCCCCCCCCCTCCTTCCCAGCCCCTCCCTCCACCCCCACCCCCCACCTACCTCTGCCCCTTCAACCTCTCTCTCACCACACACGTGAAACCGACACCTGCACAGCCTAGACGTCACACTAATTCTGTCATTCATGACGTTAGGGGGTTGGCCAACAGTGACGTCAGTCACACTCTTCCTTTGGCCAACTCGTTCGCTCGGTCGTCCGCCTCCTTTAATTACTTGAACAGAAATCTCTCGGTGGCTGGCATGGCTTGCTTGCTTCACGCTGCCTTGCTAGCTCGCTTGGTGGTCGGTCAGATCAGTAGAGAACAGCAGCAGAGCGTGGGTGGAAGGGAGGAGGATGGGTAAAGTGAGAAGGAAGAGAAGGAGGGGTAGGAGAGACTGAGGAAAGGAGGAGAAGAAGGAAGAGGAGAAGAAAGAGGAGGAGAAGATGGAGGGAGAGTGGTGGTGAAGGGGTGGGGGGAAAAGGAGGAGACAGAGAAGGGAATATTCATGGAGAAGGAGGTTGAGAAGGACAAGAAAAAGGAGGAAAGGATAGAAAAGACGAGGAGAGGAAGAGGAAGATCCAGAGAAGAAGGAAAAGAAGACGGAGAGAGAGGAGGAGGAGAAGACGGGATATAAATGGGAGGAGGAGCTGGGGGAGAAAGAGCAGGGAAAGGAGGAGAGAAAAAAAAAAAAAGAGGATAGAAGGTGGAAGAGGAGGAGGAGTGGGAGCTGAGAAGAAGAAGAAGAGGAGGAGGAGGAGGTGGTGGGTGGAGGAAGAGGAGGAGGAGGAAGAGACAAAAGAGTATAAAGAGGAGAAGAAGGAGGGAGAGACCAAAGAGTATAAAGAGAAGGAGGAGAAGGAGGAGAAGAGAGACAAAAGAGTATAAAGAGAAGGATGAACAAGAGGACGAGGAAGAGACCAAACAGTATAAAGAGAAGGAGGAGGAAGAGGAAGAGACAAAAGATTATAAAGAGAAGGAGGAAGAGTAGGAAGAGACAAGAGAGTTTAAAGAGAAGGAGGAAGAGGGTAAAGAGACAAGAGAGTATAAAGAGAAAGAAGAGGAGACGGAGGAAGAGATAAGGGAGTGTAAAGAGGAGGAGGAGAAAGAAACAAGAGAGTATAGACAGAAACAGGAAGGGGAGGAAGAGAGACAGAGAGAAAGAGGAGGAGGGTACAGAAGAGAAGAAGGACACAAGGGGAAGAGGACAAGGAGACAAGAAAGAAGAAAGATGAAGAGAAGAGGAAGAGAAGAAAGAGGAAATGGACAGGAAGGAGGAGGGGGGAAAAGACGAACGAAGAAAAGGAGAAGGAAAAAAGGAGGCAGAGGAGGACACGGAGGAGGAGTTGGAGAAGGAGGGACAGACAGGAAAAGGAGGCTGATGCGAAGGAAGAGAAAGCGGGGGGGGGGGGGGGGGGGGGGGGGGGGGGTGCGGAGAAGGGAGGATTAGAGCAGGAGGAGGAGGAGGTGGAGAGAAAGGAGGCGGAGGAGGGGAGGGATGATATGGGGCGGGACCGGAAGAGGAGGCGGCAGAGAAGAAGGAAGAGGAAGAGGAAACGGGGGAGGAGGACTGGAGGAGGAGGCAGGAGGAGGGAGAGGGAGGGGCAGGCAGGTGGTTCATCAGTCTGGCGCCGACTCCGGCGGGAACCTGCCCAAATTAGCAGCAAGCCGCCATCACAGGCCGGGCTGGTCCTGTCTGCTCGCTGCTGCAACGTTGGGCAACGTGGATAGACACTGGCAATGGACACACACTCACACACACACATGCACATACACACACACACGCACACGTATGCAAGCGTGCACACACGCACATGTACGCGCGCGTGCGCGCGCGCACACATACACACGCATGCATGCACGTGTGCACTCACGCACGTGTACGCAAAACACACACACACACACGCGCGCGCGCGCGCACACACACACACACACGCGCGCTCACACACACACACTCAGGCACGCGTGTATACACACACATAAACACACACACACACACACACACACACACACACACACACACACACACACACATGAACGCACGCACTTAAGCACGCACGCACTCACACACACACATAACACACACACACACACACATGCACGGACGCACATACGCACGTGCGCAAACATACACACGCACACACACACATGCATACACGCACTTATTCTCACACACACACACACACACACACACACACACACACACACACACACACACACACACAAAACACACACACGCATGCACGCACGCACGCGCGCGCGCACACTCACACACACACACACACAAAACCATGCATGAACGCATGTGCACAACTCACGCACCCACGTATACAACACGCACGTGGGTGAGAGCACGCGCGCGCTCACACACGCACACACACACACACACACACACACACACACACACACACACACACACACACACACACACACACACATTTTATGAATATACGTATTTCTCTGCCAAAGCCACCCAGGCCTTCTCGCGGTCTTCCCGCTGGCACCGAGTCTCTCCCCGCCGACACACAGAGTGAAATAAACAATGTGATTGTCAGAACGAAGCAACAAATGGCCACTCCGTAGAGACCGTAAGTGACGAATATGCGCTGCGTAGTATTGCATTGTATTGTACTGTACTGTACTGTACTGTACTGTGCAAAACTGTGCCGTGCAGAACTGTGATGCATTGTACTGTAGTGTATTGTATTGAGCTGTACAGTATTGTCTTTTGTTTCATTGTACTGTATTGTATTGTGCTGTACTGTACTGTACTATATCGCACTGTATTGTATTGTATTATATTTTATTGTATTGTATTGTGCTGTACTGTATTGTCTTTTGTTTATTGTATTTTATTGTACTGTTTTGCATTGCACTGTACAATTTCTTCGTCCCAGCAGATTTTTCCGTGTGAAATTCTTTTCTTTTTTTTTTTCTTCTGCTCGTTTAGTTTTCTTAACGTCTCAAAGTACATGCTTTCGTTTTGCCGCTTATTTCTTCACTTTTTTCATTTCTTTTTCTTCTAAATTTCGTTGCAAGAGAAGAAGAAGAAGAAGAACAAGAACAAGAACAAGAAGAACAAGAAGAAGAGCAAGAAGAAAAGAGGAGGAGGGAGGGGTGGAGTTGGGAGCGGTGGGTTGAGGCGACTGAAAAGACGGGTGAAGACATGTCCACCCAAGGATTGCCACTTTGGTTTTGCTTATCTGGTTATCGAAGCATTGAGCTGTGTCTTCATCCATCGCATTCATCGCACTATTCCGTGACGTGTTGGTCATAGTAGTACTGTGGCAGGCACTATGCAGCTCTCAACGAGGGGGAAAAAGCTGACCGGGTATTGCTGTCTGTCGTGAATGTCCGTCACCGAAATTCGGTGTGGTTATAATAGGGAGGGATATTTGATCTAGGGGAGCTTCGTGGCTTTCTAAAAAAAAATAGTCACAATCATCACGTGGACACAATCATTTTCACGTGACCACATGGATTTCTTACGGGTTTTTGGCATTGTGAAGACGTTAGACAGAGAGTGAAAAAGAACGAGAACGACCAAATGACCTTAGTACTCCACGAACTGTGAAAGACTTCTTCATGGCGGCCATTTCTGCGCAGTGATACCTTCCAGACCAAGTCACACGCGCCTGAGTCATAGCTGCCTGTTTTTTTTTTTTGGAGTGATGATGACTAGCTGTGTTCATGACTTGTAATTGTTGTTTTCATGGTGATTGCCTGTGACAGCCACACGGAAAGCTAAAACCAGATTGGGGAGGAAAGAGGAGGAAGTTGGGGTGGGAGAAGAAGGAGGAGGGAGAAGAGACAGGAGAGGAAGAGGAGGAGGAGAGGGGGAGGAGGAGGAGGAGACAGGGGAGGAACAAAAGGCGGTTAGAAAAAGAAGCAGAGTATGAGGAGACAGGATGGAAGAACAACATCGGGAAAGAAGATGAATAAAGGACTTGGAAGAAAGAGGAGGTGGTGGTGGAGGAGGAGGAGAAGGGGGAGTAGACTGACACAGGAGAGAAGGAAGAAACGGTGGAGGAGGAGAAGGGAGGAGGAGGAGGAGGAGGAGGAGAGCAGAGAGTAGGCATAGATGGGGGAGAAGGCGCAGGTTGGGAGTCGGGGGAAGAAAGAAGAAGTAGTGGAGGAGGAGGAGGAGAAGGGGGGGGAGGAGACTGACACAGGGAGAGAAGGAAGAAGCAGTGGAGGAGGAGGAGGAGAGAGAGAGCGGGGAGTAGGAGGAGCTGGGAGAGAAGGAGCAGAGTGGGGGTCGGGGGGAGAGGCAAAGAGGCGGTGGAGGGGGGGGGGGAGAAAGGGGAAGAGGGAGTAGGATGAGAAAGAAGAGAAGGAAGAGGTGGAGGAAGAAGAGAACGGGGAGGAGAATGAGACAGGGGGAGGAGAATGAGGGAAGCAGAGAACAGACTTTGGAGGAGGAGGAGGGGGGAGGAGGAGGAGGAGGAGACTGGGTTAAAAAAGAGATACTGGGGGAGGAGAAGACGGGAAAGAAAGAAGGGGGATGACACGGGGGGGGGGGGGGGGGGGGGGGGGGGGGAACAAGACGTTGGAAGAGGAAAGAAATGGGGGGGGGGGGGGGGGGGGGGGGGGGGGGGGGGGGTGATGAGAAGAGGAAGGAGAGGAGGGATGGGAGGAAGAGGGTGAAAGACGGAGGAGGAAGAGGAAGGGGATAAAATGCAGACAGAGCAGTAGTGGTAAGTGGTAAAAAAAAATTTTTTTTTTTTTTTTGGAGATAGCTGATTTCACAAACAAAACTGTTCTCATGGGTTTCTGAAACCAGATAGCTGAAGTAATTCATCTGCTGTCTGAATACGCACGCCCGGGTATTGCTATGGTGCAATAGCCCACAGAACTCTGACATAGATTATAG
>JADBJO010000176.1:177500-187500 GCA_016801955.1 Conus betulinus
AAAGTTTTGTTCTACACTTACATCTAGAACGTGAGTACTTAAAGCTTTGCGGAGAATTATCAAGTAATGAATCGCTGGCTCCATCTTCCAGCTCAAACTGATTGACACTTTAATGATAGAAGATAAAAAAAAAAGGGCAAATTCTGTATCTTCCACGAAGTGGTTAGCGTCGCGGACTCCCGGCTGGGAGGTCGTGGGTTCGAATCCCATCAGAGTCATGTGGGTTTTTCTGCCCCGACCGGCTCCTACCCAGAGTTGAGTTTGCTGCGGACTCAGTTGGGAAGGCTGGGACCACACAGTCGAGTTTTTCATCACTTAATGGATGCGTTTCTGAGAGTGTTGCTCAAATTTCCCAACCAACACTGCAGGTGCCTGTATCTCTCGGGCCTGGTTGACGCCAGGATATATTATGAAAGGAAGCGTAGAGTACAGCCCTGTCATGTCGTCTCAGACCGAATTGGAAATCCGTAGCATCATCTTAATCATCCTCATTCTCATCGATCAACATAAACAAACAAACAAACAAACAAACAAACAAACAAAAAACGAAAATCTCAAATTCTGTGGCCCTTCATGCCTTGCTCTCATGGTGACCTCATTTTCGATGTCCTATCCACGTCTGTGGCCCTTGGTTTGGTATCATCGGGGTCACCGGTATCGGCGAGTCCATGGGGCTGTCGTTGGACGGACGTGGTGGCGCACTACGGAGGGAGAGCTCACTCACGCCGGCTCCGCGACTAAGCAATTATTGTCGTCAGTGGGGATTCAAATTCAGATTCAGAAAACTTTATAATCTCTCGTTAAAAGAGAAATTACATTCGTGACCGCTGCCCTAAAAGTTAAGACATACATATTATAGTTACAAACGTGACACAGAAAATTAAAATTACTTTCAAACAATAAAACATGCGTGTATCACCAAAATGGGAATTTCATTCTTTCTCCTTTTGGAAGTGCAAATAAAGCATGCACTCAGCACTCATAATCATATATACATATATGTGTGCACGTATGAGAGAGAGAGAGAGAGAGAGAGAGAGAGAGAGAGAGAGAGAGAGAGAGGGGGGGAGGGGAGAGAGAGAGAGAGAAAGAGAGAGACAGGTGATTTATCATTAAAAATCATTAAGATAAGACATATTCCAGACATTTCTATTCCTCACTGCTCTAGGACATGCACACATACACACACACACACACACACACACACACACACACACACACACACACACACACACTCCAGCATCTATACTTTCCTGCTTGCTCACAGACATACACTCCCGCGCACATGCTTATGTCACAGATGATCCACTTAGTAGATGGTGTCCTGCGTATGTTAGATCAGAACAGGCGCCACTGAACACCACCGAAGTGACTCGGCAGCAGTGCAGTGTCTCCTCCGGTGGGTTGCCTCTTGACGACTTGACATTGACTGCTCCTTGTGGATTGCCGGTGCCGGGGCTGCGGCGGGGCCGACCGGGCTGTGGCTGTGAACAGGGTGTCAGAATGAGCGGCGTGGGTGCACTACCTCTGAGGTGGCGCAGAGGTTGAGACAGAAAAAAAAAAATCTATCTAAATCTATGAAAGAAAAGAAAACTTCCTGAAAATCGCCATATATCGTTCTAATAGCCTACAATTGCATTCGGATACAAGGTTTTTCTTTCCTCCATTATGAAAGACCATTCCTTAAAAAATCGCATACGGAGACATTTTTTACCTGAAGATGTGCTCAGAACCTGAAAATCCGACTCACGAATGTGTTTTTAATCCAAAAATACAGAAAACTTGAAGAAAACCTTCATTTAATGCCCCTGATTCCGAATTGTGTATGTTGACATTGGGTTCACACAGTCTGGCGGAGACGTTTGATCTTACCCCCTCCCACGACCCCCCCCCCCCCCCCCCCCCCCCTCCTCCCCCCCCACACACGAAAATATAACTAGCTTACTGGAGTGTAAAACTTACTACCGCAGAACTCTATGAGAAACTTCTTTACTTCCGGAAACTTTCTAGTGACGTCTTCAAATCGCATGCAGGTTTCGTTTTGCCGCCTATGTCTCTCTCCTCGGAACCATCGGTTGTCTAAAAACCTTCTTCCTGACACCTCCCTCTTCCATACTGAACTGACCACTCTGCTTATTGCTCTGAAATGGCTTTTTAATCTCAATATTAAAACCGTTTTTATCTCATTCGATTCCCTTTCCAGCTACTGACGTTATTGCCATATGCAACATAAACCAACCTGTGCTCTTAGAATTTCACGAAAAGTATGTTTCCTTCAAACATGATGCTAACATTCATAATACTGTTCTCCCTTGGATTTCCGGTTTAAGCTGGCATTCAGGACAGCCAGACTGCAGCACTAGCTTGACTGGAAAGATGCAATCGATGAATTCTGCAAATGTCCACTCCTTTCTTGGTTTCAGCAACAGTTTTAACATGGTCCAGCCCACCGCACAGTGCCTTTGCAGGGCTATCCCTTCTCAGACTTCAAACCAAACATCCAAAAATTCGTCGAAGACCTTTGGGAAGAGAAATGGAACAAGTGAACAGATCATAAACTCTCTCAAATCTGACGGGACTTAAAACGTGTTCCTTTCACCTGTCTCCAGGAAGTGTGAAGAGGAAACTAGCAGCGTGCAGCGTACATTGTGGTCACATCTATTGTACACATCCTTACAGAGGATGAAGAAGCTCCCTGGTGCATACTATGTGCTAGACCAATCAATACTGATCATCGCATTATCGATCTTTCGGATGTACACCATCTAAGGTACACACGTGTTAGTACATTATGTCATGAAGGTTTTGTTCCCAGCTTTTCTTTAGACGATGATTATTCATATTTTTCGTTTGATCCGATGAATATGTTTTCTTTTAGTCTTGTAGTTGACGGCTTTATGTTGTTTTGGATTTAAAGGGGTTATCACCCATTTTTACAAATCTATTTTTTAACCAAATACACGGTTTTGGTATGTGGTCGTATTGCGAAACCAAGCCCCGAATCAGCCGCCTGTGCTCTCATCTTGCAGTGTGAGAGCAGCATTTCCTGCGGTTTGGGAAAGCGAGAGGCTAAAACAGGAACGAGAGCCTCGAATTCGATTATTTAAAAAAAAACAAAAAAACACAAAAAAAAAAAAAACGTGTGTGTGTGTGTGTGTGTTAATGACGTCGAAAAGTCAAGTCGCTCTTCGTGTTCGGCTGAAGTGAGATGAGGCAAATGTGTGCTGTTATGTGTCTGGTTGCGGAATTTCATCAGGAAATAAGCAAAGAGTAATCGTTCGTGCTTTTCCAGGTGCTTCCAGCCAGTTTTGGCGATTGTGGATAAATTTTGTCCCCCACAACGAGGAAAGATTTTGTTCTTCGGGACAGTTATCGTGGCATTTGGGGGTCGTCACTTCGAGGAGCAGTCTCCAAGACAAACACACCTGGTAGGTAAAGGTGGAAGCTGGAATTCGGGTCCGAAGACAGCTGAAAGAGCATGCTGTGTGCCAACTATTATAACAAAAAAAAAATGTATTAGAGAGCACTCTCTGTTCATTCGCCTGGTGTAAGTGCAAGCCTCAAACGCAACAGTGACAAGGATTCTGTCAGGAGCAAGAGAGCCAAACTCAGAGACGTAAAGAAGGCAAGGTTTGTGGAATGGGTGGTTGATCTTTTTGTGTTTCATTTCATTCTCAGTGCATAATTGGTTGTAAAGATAGTTGTTGGTTTTTGTACAGAGTTGGCATCAAACTGAAACATACATTGTTACTTTCAGCCACACATGCCTGAGTCATAGTGGTAGTCAGTCAGTTAGTCACAATGCCTGCTGCCATTGAAACTGTTGCATGTCTGTGATTGATTTTTCCCCTGCTGTTACTGTTTCCAACAAAACTGAAGTTATGGTTCTTATTGACAAGAAAGTGTCCATGTCCTCAAATAACAACTTGCTGGACTCCAGTGAATAATAGTTCGGGTTTTTATTTTTCAGGACATTGCTGAACATCAGACACCCCTGCAAATTCAAGTTTCCGCCCAACAACCATACGTTTTTAGTAGTGAATAATTTATCAGTATTTGGATACAGGATGGTACTTAGTGTGCATTTTAAGATATATGCAGGTGTGATATGTCTGTATGCTATAAACTGCCCTGGTGAGTAAGAGAATAATAAGCTTAGATCTGCAGCTTAGATCTGATGTACGGCACATCACGCATCAGTTTTTAAAATAACAGCCAGAATCTTTGACTGCAACATATTGTAAAAAAGACCCTCAGATTCTAATTGTCATTGTGGGACTTTAGAATTTAAGTGGAGAGAGTGAGATTGAAAATGAGGAATGTAAAAAAAAAAGTGTGTGTGTGTGTGTGTGTGTGGGGGGGGGGGGGGGGGGGGGGGGGGGGGGGGGGGGGGGGGGGGTACTGAAAGTGAACAGCTATTGAAAAGATTTCTACAGCAGGGAAGAGAATCAGTGTGATGATGCAGTAGCTGACAAACTCCTGTCCAAAGGAAAAGACATTATCAGATAGATCTAAACAACTGAAGGAAAATGTGGTTTATCACATAATCATTTTTAAAGTATTTAATACAACGGTAATGTGTGTGTGTGTGTGTGTGTGTGTGTGTGTGTGTGTGTGTGTGTGTGTGTGTGTGTGTGTGTATGAACAGATGTATGCATGTGCATGTGTATATCATGTACTATGCGTGTCGTGCGTATGTGTGTACATGTACTTAATATGGTCAACCGGTAAAATGTCTACCTGAGGGTGAAAACACCCTCTTAAAACTGCAAAACATGGAGGCCACGGTCAGCTAGTGGATAAGGCGCTGGACTCATGACCGAAATGTCGGTGGTTCGACCACGGGTTGGTCTTGGAAATTTTCATGTGGAATTTGTCCTGTTAAAATATCATAGTTTACCCCCGATATTCACCCTGGCCTGCTGGTGTAGGTTAAGACGATCCAGCCGTCTGCATATCCTTAATTTGGGCGTGGACGTTAAACAAAACTCAGGCAAACAAACTGCAAACATAGAGTGTGAAGAAACCCTTTAAAATATTAATCAAATTGGGAACCTTGATTATTATCTCAAGTAAAATTTGAAACTAAATCAGGTTTTCACGTTTAATGATTGCAGGATCGTCAGCAATATCAAGCTGTTCCATCGAATTCAGCAGATGGTGAAATGCAGATGCAGTCTCCAGCTCATGTTGATGGTGAAGTACAAAAGCCCACTCCAAGTGGGAAAATATTCACAGATGCTGGAGTTCAGAGTTCTGCCAACTATGTTCATGTTTTACACCACCGTGGAGTGATGGCAAATTTCTGTTAACACAAACGCAGCAAAGGTAAATTGACTAAAGGTACCTGGTAATGTGATAACGCTATCTAATCCACATTTACACCTGTACAAAGCACACACATGCAATAAATTGTTCATTCACTTAGAAAGCAGCGTCACAAAAACACACACACACACACACACACACACACACACACACACACACACACACACACACACACACACACAGTGACACACACACACACACACACACACACACACACACACACACACACACACACACACAACATGGATACACTAAATCGGAAGTAGGATTTTTCAACAAATTTTATACTTGTTCATGTTTGATTTTTATCCACTCGCGATTTTAGAGTAAATCAGTTTTCAAAATTGTGTTGTTTCGTAACTATCCGAATGACAAAATTCCAATTTGGAGGAATAAGAATGCTGAAAAGTTGTGCTAAAAACTTGATTTAGATCGATGTTCACCACAATGATTGAATGAACTTACCAGTCCGTGTTGCCCGCTCGAACTGCTGGAAAGAAACACAAGCGTCTGATGGCGAGGGAGGTGGTACTGTACAAGGAGCTGTAGGTTCAAACTGGTACGGCTGAACTCCATACACTTCAGTGAGAATTTCACGTTCGATGTCCTCTTCGTTGGAACTCAACTCGTAGCTGGGAGCATCTGCCATTATCGCCTCGAGGTGTTGGCATTTATACGTCACTTGCGGAATCCCCGACTCTCGTCTCTTTCCGTACGGTGCTCGGCAATCTCCGTGGCGAGTCACGATTTGGCTACTTGCACGACCCGAAACACGGACAGAAGTCAGTTCCAGAAGAAAAGTAACACGTACATCGAAACACGCTCGATCATACTTTTGAACAACCCAAACATGCTATGTATGGGTGAGGACCCCTTTAAGGTTGGGCATTTTCCTTTTTTTGTTTTGTTTTGTTTTGTTTTAGTTTTTTGCTTTGTATCTCTGATATGTTTCGTTGTCGGCTGGACTGTGCGTTCCTCTTCTGCGGTCACTTACCTAAATTAGCTTCAGCATTGATCTTCCAGGCTTTTCTCCCATCACAGCCCTGGAATAAGTCTCTGCTGCGGTTCCTTTTATCTCTGGGCTCCTCACATCGTCTACATCTGTTCATATCACGCGGCACCAGTCTCTCCAGCCTCATTTATACAATCTCAATGACGCAGCCTGGCAGTGGCAGGCTATACTGCCTGTGCATGCATATGTGTGTGTGTGTGTGTGTGAGCGCGCGCGCGCGCGCGCGCGCGCGAGCATGCTTGAGTGTGTGTGTGTGTGTGTGTGTATGTGTGCGTGTGCGTGTGTGTGTGTGTGTGTGTGTGTGTGTGTGTGCGCAAACTGGAAGACAGCGCTCCGCAAGTACGACACTTAAAAAAAAAGCGCCTAAACATTCAATATGAAATGGAATTACATAATGCTTATCTAAGCTTTCTGACAATCAATTCTTGATCATGGATCTCTTTATGTGCATAATACAGTATCAAGTGCGTATTTTCACAAGACCTCACATAATGTACTATTAACGATTTCATCTTATACATTCATAATGTTTGAATGAATGTTGACGCCTTTGAAACCCTTCATTCAAACAATGAGGGGAGAAACTGAATATACATCTATCGTAATTCAATGCTTTCGGCATCCAACTTGTTCGTTTTGTGCATCTGTTAATCAGTTCATCACACACACACACACACACACACACACACACACACACACACACACACACACACACACACACACACACACATTAAGCCTTTTTGTACACACAAAACCTGTCTACACGTTACACGTACACGCCATTATTTATTTGGAACAATATTTTGTTTGTAATGTGATGTAACGATGTGAATGCGATGTACATGATACAGAGCAACGTGATGTAATGTACTCCATTCATCTATGAGTGTACCCGTTTATGTGGTATGAAAATTTTGTTGTATGTTCATGTGTGTATGAGTTTATTTGTTATGAAAGTATTTTTGTATACATAAGTGTGTATGTGTATGTTCGATGTACATGTAGTATACACATGCTGTTTTTCTTTTCTTTCTTTGCTTTTTTCTTGTTCGTATTTCGTGTGATAAAAGAAAATATTAACAAAAAAGAAAAACATGTCTTTTACTTGCTCCATCATAATGTATGTACGTCCGTTTGAAGTAGTCAAGTACGATTATATGTTGGAAGACATTTCAATGTTAGAAGAAGACCTTTGCTATGATTTTAAGTGTGCGTAATCGGAAAAAAATTTTATATCGCAAAGTCTACCATCTAATGATTCTCGAAATAACTTACCAAAGAAGCGCTTGAAAGCGTAGTCTGTTTCCGATTTTTTCAGCCTGTTTAAGCAGGGAAGAATGTATGTTTTAACTGAGAGAGAGAGAGAGAGAGAGAGAGAGAGAGAGAGAGAGAGAGAGAGAGAGAGAGAGAGTAAGAATTTTGCTTATAGCCGAGCCGACCGCATAGGGCCATATAAGGGCAGTCACAGCGTTAAGTCAACTCTCAAGTCAGATTAACAGAAAACGACACATCCACACAACTCCATAAACACACTTTCTAAAAACACACCAGAACCTGCGATAAAATCTTTCTTGTAAAATCTTAGATCAGATGAGAACTGTTGATCTCTTTCAGAATTTAAAAAATCACACCAGGTAGGACACCTCTGAACAAGGTTTTCAAGGAGTTTGCTGTAAAGTGTTTATGCCTCACATCATGCAAGTCCCAACTCCGTAGGAACATGTTTCACTGTGAATGGTACATGACATGGAATGCACCACGGAGCTTCTTTACCTTTTGAAAGGTAGGATAAGATGGGTGTAAAAGGAATGGCCTGTGTGCAAACGGCAACATACTGTTTCGTCCTTACGGCCGCTCTTGGAACATGGAAAACCACTTTGAGGTTTGGACTGATTTGAAAGAGTTTGTTATCCGTCTGTGAGTTCCATTTCCTCTTGCCAGAGGTCTTTGATACAAGCCTGAGCTGTGGGTTTCAGATCGGTGTGAGGGATACACCAATTCATTGCCTTGAATGCTCACATGGCCGGGAACCCAAACAAAAACTATGCTGTATCTCATCTGATTCAGAGAGGTGTATAATTCGAACAATTTCAGCAGTTGAGAGGTTCTTGAGGGTTACGGCCGGCAATGGCCTCCAAAGCGGAAAGGGGAAGGCAGAATGAGGAAATCTTTATTTACTTATTTCTCTATTTAGAGACCATTTCAAATCCAAGACCAAGGCTATCAACTCAGCAGTGTAGATGGACCTGTCGGTGGGAATGTGTTTGGAACCTGTCTGAGTGGGAGAGGTTGTGCAAAAGACAGCGGAGGCAACCCCCTCCTCAGATTTAGAGCCATCCGTAAAAATTCTTCTGAAGGATGGAAATTTTTAGAGCACAGTTCGGCGAAAAATGACTTACAAGCCAAGGAGTTGGTCGTGTTTTTACGATACGCAGCTAAAGCAGGCTGGATATCTGGAGTGAGAAACGTCCATGGTGGGTCATCAGGAAACTCCTACGAATCACACACGAATTCCTATAGGTGGAATGGAACTGGGGTGGTCTTCAATTTCTTTTGGAACTTCGGGTCAAAGACAGTCATAAGCAGAGCTTGGGGAGTTCAGAAAAGAGATTCAGACAGTAGTTCAAGGATAATTTCAGCCAATGATTACAGAAGAATGGTTCTTCTGCCTCGTCATACATACTGCACACAGGGATGATGCGGATGCATCCAGACAGAGTCGAAGCCCCTGATCTTGAGTTTTCAAGTAGGAAGATCTGGAAGAACCATACACCACACAACTGTAGCCGAGCCTGGTGCAGGCCCGAGCCCTGTAACGATGGAGAAGAGGTTGTTTTTTTCATCAGCGGCCCAATCCGTATGTGTCACAACTCTTAGACTGTTTATTGCTTTCTGACACATGGTTTTTAGGTACTGGATGCCACTTTTGAAGTTCCTGTTTTGATTGACGATAACTCCCAGGTATGTGGCTTCATTTACAGCTGGATTGATGAATTTGTTCAGACGGATGTCATATTCAGGTCGAAAATCGTGCAAATGGATACACAGAATTTTCGTGCCCGAAAACGTAAACCCATTTTCCTCGGCCCATTGTCGGATCTTAACCACACAAAGTTGGAGTCGACGTTGGACGCTGGCTTAGGTGGCTCCAACTGCGTAGAGTGCAAAATCGCCAACAAACAATGAGGACTCAGAGTCCTGGTTTTGACAATCTCATTAATTTTGATGCTGAAGAGAGCAGGAGAAAGAAAGCTCCCTTGAGGTAAACCCTACTCCTACCTATAGATGTCAAACAGCGTGGTGCCAACATGGACTTGGAACTGCCGATCAACCAGAAAGTTTTTAAGAAAAACAAGAGCATGACTCGAAAACATAGCTTAAGAAGATCCATAAGTATTCCATATCTCCATGTAGTGTCATAAACATTCTCTAGATAAAGAAAAAAATAGCTACCACTTGTAGTAGTTTGTTAATGAAGGCGTTATGGTTGGTAGTTACAACACGGACTAAATGGACAACGATAGAATGATACCTCCGGAAACCGCACTGCTCTTTGCCTAGAAGGTCATCAGTTTCCAGCTTCCACATCAGACGAGAACTGACTACCTTTTCCATTAGTTTGCAAAGGGAGCTGGTCAGAACTATTGAACGATAATTCGA
>JADBJO010000176.1:192500-205000 GCA_016801955.1 Conus betulinus
TCGAATTCGGCACAAGATCACGTTGAACGAAAACGAGGCCGTCGGAAGGAGACAATGCGAGTTGAAGTAGTAATGTTGATCACAACAATACTGATAGCAATAATGATAATGATGATGATAGAAATATTTTTTAAAAAGGGAGAAGATTACTACCACTTTTAGGGATAACATGACAAAAGCAGGTGTTGTATGGGATAAAGGAGTGGCGTCAGAGGTTTCTTGGACAACATGGTTATCGTGGCATCAGTGTTAGTGGCCACGATGATGGTGATGATAATGATGATGATAATGGTGATGATGGTCATAACAATAATAACACTGGTGTTGATAATAATGAAAATAGTACCAACAACAATGTTGTTGGAAATAATAGTAGGCCTATTAATGATAAAAGTAAAGGTACGAAAATGTAAGAAAAATTATATGAATAATAGTGATGATGATAATAGTACTAATACTGATAATAACAAGGGAAGGGAGGAAGAAAAAGGAGGAGGAGGGGGAGGGGGAGGACAGGAAGAACAAAGAGGAGAAAGAGGGTACAAATTATGGGAAGGAGGGAATCTAATAGGTATAGTGATACTCACAATATGTATAATCATCAATAGTTTTATTGATAATCATAATTGACACCGTATAGTGATGATAGTAATAATATAGAAGACTGAAAAGGTGGTAGGTTGGAATGTCACAAATATTGTAAAGTATAATTATAACATTAACGATAGTAGCAAATGTCACAAATATTGTAAAGTATAATGATAACATTAATGATAGTAGCAAACATTATTTTTGTAACAGCTATGAAGTTGTAACAACAGTTCTGTTCATGATAACAGTAAAATATTGGTAATAATAATAATAATAATAGTGATCATAACAGTGATAGTAGTGATGAAGATAATAGTTATGTTAATACTTATTGAGGTAGAAAGAATCAGAAAGTTGGTAGTTTTTTATGATGATGATGATGTTAATACTAATTGAGATAGTAAGATTAATAAAATTAGTAGTTTTTTTTTTCAGTGATGATGACGATGGTGCTGATAATGATGGTGATGACAGTGATACTGACAGCAATAATAATAAAAGTAACACGTAACAGTGTAGTTGTTGGAAAGGAATAGGGATGGTCGATGAGTAAAAGTTAACCATGCTGCTGGAGCAGGTAGAAGGTGGTGAGGATGAATATTGTTAAGTTAAAAATGGTGACGGTGTGAAGGAATAGGGATGATCAATGAGTGAGGGAAGAAGGGGAGGGTTTAAAAAAAAGATGGGGGTGGGGGGACACACACACACACACACACACACACACACACACACACACACACACACACACTTTTTTTTTTTTTTTGCCATTACCCTTTGCAGATGTCAGTTTTGAAGAAGAGTTTGTCCCCACTCAGAGTTTTTGGAACAGTTCTTCAGCTGTAGGCGTAGGTTTTCGGTCGAAGATTGTCAGTTTGCAGTTTGTCCCGTTCTGTTCTTCATAACAGCAGGGGAAGAATGTGGTGACGTGTTCAAATCCCGAATCATTCCCCATCTTCAACATATCTTCAGTGTCCTCCTTCACAGACTGCCTGGCTGCACAGGGGATTGGACAAGGTTTTGACAGGACTAGAACAGGTGAGGTGAGCTTTACATGGTGTGTTAACCAGTCCCCTAATCTCCAGAATGTCAGTACAACCGTCAGGAACCTCATTCATAACATCCCAGATTTCTGCCTTCTGTCGACCAAAAGCTTTGTTTCCACCGTAACGTCTTCTATGGACTCGTCTGAGCGGATTGGTCGAAGTTCCGAAAGTTCATCATCGTTCACCGTCTTACGGCTCTCTTCTCTGAGAATGAGTTTTTCTCCTCACAGGTGATGGCTGAAGTGACTCACTTAAGTACTGCCGATTTTTTTTCCTTCTCCTTCTCATTGTATTTTTTTTTTCAGCACATTTGCATGCAACATTTTCGATTTCTGTCAATACAGTAAACCACGGTCCGGTCCGGACCTCCTAGTTTCATTTTCCTCTCTTTCACATTAACTTTGCAATCATTCTGTCCAGCAATCTCCACAATGAGGAAAGGTCTTTATCATTAAGTCGGTAACTTGTCAGTAGGCAGGAGCACTGTCAATTTGTCTCCTTTGTGGAACTTCGGGCTTTCCTCTAACAGTCATCGTGATTTACCACGCCACTGGGGCTTTTCAGGTTCATAACTGGCCAGCCGACGCGTCTCTTTCATTGCAGTGATGTAATGCATCGATATGACGTACACTTCACTACAAGAGATTTACTGTGCGTACGTGAACTCCTTCGGTATCCACACAAAACACACGCTGTCTCGTAGATCAGACTCTAGATCTCGCCCTGTAGGAGACGAAGCAAAGATCGAAGCTCCTGAATAGTCAGTTCTGTTTCCTGGAACCTCACAGACGAAAACGCCACGGCACTTCAGACACAAACACTGGATCTACACAGAATGTCCACGAACAAATCATTCACCGTCGTCACAACCACAGTCGCAAACACAACGACGACCTGAACTTCAGGTCCAAAGTCAGAAGGCTCTGTGGAGATAATTCTAAGTGAGGGGATCCTCGGCAATCCTCCCCCAGATGTCATCCATTAAGAAGAATTGAATTCTGTTCTTTGATACTAGACGCTGACTGAAGGTTAGGGGACAAGAGAGAGTGTCGGTTCTGATCTCACCTTGAATCGATCCGAACTGAGAAAAAGTCGACTCTGTAACAAGTTCAAAGTCTTTAATTTCTGTAGAAGATTCCCAGATCAGCGCTTAATGACTATCGCGACAGTCCCCAAACAAGAACGTGTCCTTATCAGACACTATCACTTTCATCAGTGCTCTCTCTCTCTCTCTCTCTCTCTCTCTCTCTCTCTCTCTCTCTCTCTCTCTTATTCATTGATCAGAAAATCGAAAAGTGCAAGAAAAACACCGTATGGCTAGACCAACTGATAAAAAAAATGAAATATTCCAGAATGTTCGAAAATACGTTCTTAAGAAGGATCGAGAACCATCATGCGTTTTAACCAAATGCTCGGATATTCAAGGAAAATGCAGAAAATGATTGTGTTACATAAAAATGCAAAAAGCAATTTGTGTAACATCGGATTAAGCTGATTATGAACACCTGGATCAAGTCTGCACTCAACTGAGGACGTAACGAAAGTCCTGTAGGCCAATTAAAGGGCAGGCATCTGAGAGTAAACTTCGATGCTCTGACTGTGTGTGCAAAGCAGTGAATGGGACAAGGTAGTTCTCAAACACATAAACTCAAGAGTTTTCATTTGGTCAAACACTCAAAATCTGGATCTCTTTCCCCTTCTCGATCATTATTCCTGCTCTTCCTCTGCCTTTCATCCCACCTTTCACTGATACCTGAAGTGTGTCATCACACGTGAGTCGAAACCGGCAAACTACCTTCTTTCATTCCCCCCCCCCCCCCCCCCCCCCGACTTCTATCTCCCCCCCCTCCCCCTACCCACCCGCAAACCCTTTTCTCCTTCGCTCCATCCCCCCCTCCTCCCCTGTATCAAATGATGTCTGTTATGCCGACAAGTTTGTAATTAACACTCCCTCCCGCTAGCGTTTCGTAATTAACACCCCCCCACCCGCTGACATTTTCCTTTACTGCTCTTTTCTTAACTTTCGAATGCCGTGTAAAAACACGGAGGAGGTAAATCTGCAGCGTGGACAAATGATGGCAGCTTTTTTTTTTTTTTTCACGGTCACATCACAGACGGGAAGCCCAGTGGGTATGAACACAGAGAGATACGGGGGGTTACTCCTGTTTCAACACGGGGATGGCAAACACCGTTTGTAAATTAAATTAATCGTCTATTTCTGGCCACAGTGGTGAAGGGCCTGTACGCAATCAATCTATGCAGCCTGGCGCCCACCTCCACCTCCTCCTCCTCCTCCTTCCCAACACTATTCCGTCCTCTTCCCCCCTTCCCCTTTTTCCAGCCCTCACCTCCACTCTTTCCCCTTCCTCGTCCCCCCCCCCCCCCCCCCCCCCCCCCCCCCTACGGGCCACCAGTAGTTTCCGAAGGACAAGTTGTTACTGTCCTCTCTCTCTCTGGATTTTCAGGTCTGAAATTTCAATAGTTCCTATGTATATGTATGATTGATAGGAAGGACTGCAGAATAGATCCCAGTGTGTGTGAGCCGAGTACGAGTGCATGCGTGCCCATGTGATTGTGATAATACGTGCGCATGATGGTGTACTCTGTGTGTGTGTGTGTGTGTGTGTGTGTGTGTGTGTGTGTGTGTGTGTGTGTGTGTGTGTGTACGCGCGCGCGAGTGTGTGTGTGTGTGTGTGTGTGTGTGTGTGTGTGTGTGTGTGTGTGTGTGTGTGTGTGTTGTGTGTGCGTGTCTACATGTGTGTACGTGTGTGTGTGTGTGTGTGTGTGTGTGTGTGTGTGTGTGTGTGTGTGTGTGAATGAATGCACGTGTGTGGAATTGTGTGCAGGGTGTGTCTGTCTCTTATCTCTTTCTCTCCCAAACCCTCTCTGTCTGTCTGTCTGTCTGTCTGTCTGTCTGTCTCTCTCTCTCTCTCTCTCTCTCTCTCTCTCTCTCTCTCTCTCTCTCTCTCACCTCCCACCCTCCCCACAACCTAGGGGGAATGTGTGTCGACGACGAGGTCTACGATCGCTCATCAGCCGAAGCTCCCTTTTCCACCTGCTTTCAGACAAACAGACATTCCCGGGGCTGATGAGCCGGGACATGAAAAGACTGGCGGGGCACACACACACACACGCTCCGTTTGGACTGCGCTCCGCTGCCATTGATGTGAAACGTGAGGCTGGGACCGCCAAGGGGCCGGGTATGCCGGGCATGATGGTCCAACTGTCAACAGAATGATGTACAGATTTGAGGTGTGGTGGTGGTGGTGGAGGGGGAGGGGGGGGGGGGGGGGGGGGGGGGAATTGCTAGTTTCTCGTCCGGCATCTCTCTTGTTTCAGGCTATCTCCATTTTTTTTTTCTCTCTCTCTCTCTCTTGCTTCCCCCCCCCCCCCCCTCCCCTGCCCTGCCCTCCACCCAACCTCCCATCCCCGCCCCCCGTCCTGCCCCCTATCTCTCACTCTCCTCCCCCCCACCCCCCTCTCTCGCTTTCTTAATTAAGTGTCGGTCTCTGTGCATCTTCTTCCCTTTGTGTGTGTGTGTCTGTCTGTATGCCTGTCTGTGTCTGTCTGTCTGTCTGTCTTTCTGCCTCTCTGTCTCTTTGCTTGTCTGTCTGTCTGCCTGCCTGCTTGTCTGTGTCTGTGTCTGTCCTGTCTGTCTGTCTGTCTGTCTTTATCTCTCTGTCTCTCTCATTTTTTTTTTCGTTCTCCTTCAAAACGATCTCTCACGGACCACCCATTCCGAGGGAAGTGAGGATACATGCACTACCCTGTCATGCTGACTGCACCGCAAGTGTGTCAGTGTCCGTCAGAGAGAGAGAGAGAGAGAGAGAGAGAGAGAGAGAGAGAGAGAGAGAGAGAGAGAGAACATAGATATACACCATAACAGGTGCAACATATCCACAAACCCACACATTCTCTCTCTCTCTCTCTCTCTCTCTCTCTCTCTCTCTCACACACACACACACACACACACACACACACACACACACACACACACATACACACACAAACACACATACACACACGCACGCGCGCGCACACACACATTCACACATGCACACACGTACACCCCTCTGAAATCACTTTAAGTGGGAAGACGTTAAACTGAAGAACAACAACACACGTACACACACGCACACGCACGCACGCACGCCCACACAGACACAGACACAAACACAGACAGATAGACACACACATACACGCGTGCGCGCGCAAGCGCACGTATGCACACGTGGGCGTGCACCCTTGCATATACACACAATTACACACAGACGCACGCACACACACACACACACACACACACACACACACACACACACACACACACACACACACACACACACACACACACACACACACACACACACACGAGCTGCGCGCGCGCGCGCGCGCGCGCACACACACACACACACACACACACACACACACACACACACACACACACACACACACATACTCACAACGAGCACGTGCGCTTGGAAGGATGTGTAGGTCTAATAACAGTTGAATGCCTGCCACCTACAGTCTCGTGCCAAATCCTGGTCAAATTACGGAAACGGCCGGCACTCCTGAGAGGAACACGCTGAAGAATGAAACCGTACTCCCTTGCGCTGTTTTCCATTCTGATGCTTTCACACTGGCTGAGGGTGGCCTGATGACTCCGATCATGCCGCCTGCAGAGACCAAAATCAAAATGGAATTAACACAGGGACCTACCATGACGGGAACCTGCTTCTTTCTATAAGTCATAAGTTTGCGTCCGGTTGAGTGGCGAGGCGATGAATGTGAGCTTTTCACGCACGCAGGCACTCAGGCAGTCACACAAGCACGCACGAACGCACACACGCACTTACCACATCCACACACTCTCTCTTACACACACACACACACACACACACACACACACACACACACACACACACACACAGAGAGAGAGAGAGAGAGAGAGAGAGAGAGAGAGAGAGAGAGATTCCTAGACACTTTCTATAACCAATGCTTGCCATGACGGGTTCGGAAAGGACTGTTGTCCCTACCACTGTATTGATTGGACGGATTCTCGATTGGGGGTGTTCTCTTCTTCGACAAAGCATGGGTAACTCGAGGGTAAACAGTCGCTGAATAGGTGGATGGAAATAGTTTTATAGCACCTGAATTTACGTCTAACACATCATTGTTCTTTTGATGACAGCGAGATCACCCACATCGTAGTACTTGTCCAGTTCCATGAATTTCTGTTATGCTGGTGACCCACACACAACATCCATATTCTTTAGTCGCTATTTTTTTTTAAGCAGTTTCGCCACACTGCTCTCGTGTTGTCGGTATTCTCCAAGCCAGTCATATTTGACTGGGACAACACATGCATCTTCACATCTGTATGGTTCACAGTCCCGTGTAGTGCGATCTTGCCCAACACCAGTTTCTCTTGAGCTTTCTGCTCAATTCCCTGATCGTCTCATCTCATTCCCACGGGCCTAAGTGATCGTGTGGGAGACATGAGGGACAACTCCGTTGTGGCCTGTCCTCTGCTTCTTGCGGGAGTTCTGGCAGCCTGAGGTTGATCCATTCCATCACGTTCTCCCACCAGCCCTTTCTCTGCCTGCCTCTGATCACAGACTTTCTTTTCACAGTTCTTTGAAGAATGTCGAATGAAGGTTTCTTCGCACCGTCCCCCGTGACAGCTCAGACCAGTCTTAGTGTTCACTTCACAAGTCGCTGAAAATCTTTCTGCAATCAGCAATAACAAGTGTAAACGGTTCGAGCAGTGCAGTCATCTATTTCACGTTTACTTTGGGAGCACATCCCGAGGGTCTACGCCGGCTTTCTGTTGATCGATGCAGTCTGCCGAAATCCTTTCAGAACTTTACAAACAGCACTTTAAGGTATCTGAAGCACTTTTGCAATGTTTGTGTGCAGCTACCTAACACCATATAACGACGTGATCAACTTTTCACCATCACTGAGATTTTCGCCATGCTTTTCGAAGGTTCCAAATACAAGTAAGAAAATTGACTAAATGTTGACATCCCCTTCTCCCCCTCCCCCCCCTTCCCCCTCCCCCCCCCCCCCCCCCCCCCCCCAAAAAAAAAAAAGTCTTCTGCTTTTTCTTCTCTTTTCCTGTGTTCATACCATCAATCGCAACGTAAAATTGACAAAAGTGAGTCTGACAAAAGCACACACGGTGACTGCGAGTCCCGGGTAGCCGCCAGATGAAAAGCAGGGAGGTAGTAGTGGAAATCTATAGACATCACCATAGTCCTGAATGACGACCCACTTGGTCTCACTCCAGATTGTCTGTCTCCAATGTTGTCTTCGCTTCTCCTACATCTAGAATCATCCCTTGAACCGTCAGTCGGGAACATTTAAGAAAAAAAAAACACTTCAAACCGCTTAAAACTAGCCGTTAGTTTCAGTCTGGCCTTAAACACACCAATGTATTTACCTACGTTCATGACATGTTCGATGGTATGGTGAAAAAGATTCTACTATTGAAAAAAAAAGTTAAAGTTAAAGTGTGGCAGATGTTTGGTGATTCAGGATATCTGAGAACAACTCCTTCATTTCCGGAATAGCTCAATGATAGAGCGCCAGACTCGTAATCTTGGTGATCCTGGGGTTCCGGGTTCGAATCTCCGCCGGGCCGTTTCGGTACAGGGAGATTTTTCCCTCGGAGTTAACATTGGTTCTAACGCCGTTTCCCATACAGTTCTTTGAATGAGACTATAAACCGAGGTTCGTGTGTGAACGCACGCACAACATCTTGTGCACACGTAAAATCCCATCATCAACTTTCGGAAGAGGAGGCCAGTTTGGCCGTTAGTATGGATGACACGTTACACATAGCGTGCACCATGAATGAGAAATGGACAGAATAAAGGAAGTAAGGAAATTGAGTGAACGATATCGACCAGATGACACGGGAAACGACTGAATGAAGCGCCAGTTGACAGCTCTTCAGGCGGCACTACCTAGGTAGGCAGACTGTTGTTTCAACGAGTGTGGGTTGTAAAGCGCTTAGAGCTTGGTCTCTAGCCGGAATAGGCGCTATATAAGTATTAATAATAATAATGATAATTTCTCTGGGATGCTTGGTGTAAGATTGTAATATTCCGCAACGATTGGGCGACCTAAACAATTCCAAGGTATTTGCGAACACTGATTTTGAATAATTCCTTAATGATCTGGTAATTTTGTGGAATAATTACACAATTAGAATGGGGATAGGTGCGACTACAATACGTGTTTCCTCGAATATTTTGTGTTAGGAAGGTCGTTTGCCGATTTGGATAATCTTTAATCCTTTGGTGTGGAAGAGTTTGGATAATTTGTGATCTTTTGGACTGGAAGAGTTTGGATAATTTGTGATCCTTTGGTATGGAAGAGTTTGGATAATTTGTTAAATTGTGATTCTTTGGTGTGAAAGAGTTTGGATAATTTGTTAAATTGTGATTCTTTGGTGTGAAAGAGTTTGGATAATTTTGTTAAATTGTGATTCTTTGGTCTGGAAGAGTTTGGGCAATTTGTTAAATTGTGATTCTTTGGTGTGAAAGAGTTTGGAAAATTTGTTAAATTGTGATTCTTTGGTGTGAAAGAGTTTGGATAATTTGTTAAATTGTGATTCTTTGGTCTGGAAGAGTTTGGATAATTAAAACTGTGGTTCTTTGGTGTGAAAGAGTTTGGATAATTTGTTAAATTGTGATTCTTTGGTGTGAAAGAGTTTTGGATAATTTGTTAAATTGTGATTCTTTGGTCTGGAAGAGTTTGGATAATTTGTTAAAATGTGATTCTTTGGTGTGAAAGAGTTTTGGATAATTTTGTTAATTGTGATTCTTTGGTCTGGTCTGGAAGAGTTTGGATAATTTGTTTAAATTGTGATTCTTTGGTCTGGAAGAGTTTGGGCAATTTGTTAAATTGTGATTCTTTGGTCTGAAAGAGTTTGGGAAAATTTGTTAAATTGTGATTCTTTGGTCTGGAAGATTGTATATTTCTTGCAACGTTTCATCAGTAATTTTGGAAAACCCTTGCATGTCTGAAGTCATCAGGTATGAGCAAGTGTAACTTTGGGACATCAAGTGGGATTTCGGGTATACCTGAGATTTACTGAAACTGGTTTGATAACCCGGGATTCTTGGAAGCATTTTTAGGATATTCCAAAAGGCTGATTTTCTGAATATTTCGGATGAGGTGGGTCTGGTATATACTAGAATTTACGTGTATTTTTCGGTTTCTTATCACGTTTTTGTGTGTGAACAATTTAAAGATCAAATCTTTGGCCTCTTTTAAACAGTAGTTTGTATTTGTCTAATTCCTGCACATTTGTAGACCAGTTTACGTCATAGGACTGTAAAATGCCGCTTCTGGCAACTCTTCATTCAACATCCAGTCCATCCTTGCCTCCTGAGGATAGTTTTGCGCAGACTGGTTTGTGCAACACTGTAAACGTTCAAAGCTAAATGTCCTCAAAGGCTTTTTTTTTTAAACTGAACATGTTAAGCATCATTTTTAGCATCGATTTTTCATCCTTTCACTTGTCTTGATCACTTCGTCAATTTGTTTATACATGAACATTCAGAGATCCTTCTAAGCATTCTCTTTGACCTACTTTTTTTTTTTTAAAGCCCACAAGTCTGGGATCTAAAACAGAATTTCTTGTTGTTTGTTTCTTGAAATATTACACGAGCGTATGTTGTTTTCATCATGGCCACTGGTGATTTGAAAGAAAAAAAAAAAAAAAAAAAAGAAAGAAAAAAGAAAAAAAAAATAAAAGAAAAAATAAAAACACCACTAAAACGTGTAAAGGGAAACCTACTATTTACTTCACCGTTTTCCTGTCGTCTCCCCGCATCTGTTGCCAGCAGACGCCATAACTTAACACGTCATAATCTGTGGTCTTCCCGAAGCCGAAGAGTTTTCCGTCAAAGACCGGTAACACCCGCGCTGACAAACTGTACAACAGAGAACGAGAAGGGGTGGAGGGATTTGGGGGCGGGGTAGGCGCCAAGGAAGGATTTAGGATAGCCCAGCCGCCTGTGCATCGCATTGAATGGTTAGTTGACTGTGAACGAGTACGTGTGAACACACATACATCTGCAAAGGGCAAACAATCTGTTTTCCTGGACGTTTGATATCTCCTTCAGACAGCGATTTTTTTCTGTTTCTCATCTTTTCTTCTTCCTCTTCTTCTCCTCCTCCTCCTCCTTTTTCTTATTCTTCTCCTTCCTCCTCCTCCTCCTCCTCCTCCTCCTCCTCCTCCTCCTCCTCCTTCTCCTTCTCCTCCTCCTCCTCCTCCTCCACCTCGTCCTCCTCCTCGTCGTCCTCCTCCTCCTCTTCCTAATCCTCCCTCCTTCTTCTCCTCCTCCTCCTCCTGCTCTTCGCCCTCCTCCTCTTCCTCCCACCGCCCCGGCCCTTTACATCAAATAAAGTACAAATTTACATGACGCATGGTGCTGATAAAATCAAAGAGGCCTGACCCCGTGCGGACTAGTCCTATACTCAACACTGCATCTGAGCTGATGGTTGCGAATTCGAATTATATGCGGGGTCGGATTTTTTTCGGGTTGGAAACGCGCTCGTTCCACCCAACGGTACACGGTTACCTGATCCCCGCTCGTTCCACCCAACGGTACACGGTTACCTGATTCCCGCTCGTTCCACCCAACGGTACACGGTTACCTGATTCCCGCTCGTTCCACCCAACGGTACACGGTTACTGATTCCCGCTCGTTCCACCCAACGGTACACGGTTACCTGATTCAGTTCAGAGAAGGTTAAAGGCGGCAGAAGAAGAGGGATGGGCTCCGCCGTCTATCATGCTGTGCCTAGACACGGCAAGCCTTTGATGGTTCACTGTCCTTACGGCTTATAGGCTGATGGGAACTCAACATCTGCTGTGTCATGCAGACACAATGCACACACATTACAGCTAAACGAATAAACAAAAGAACAGATAAATAGAGAAGAGTTGAAAAGACGGAAAGACTTAATATATGTCATCCCAGCATATGTAAACAAACATGACTTATAGTTATCGTGTGACGACATCAGCTGACATTAAAACGTAGTCATGAGTCGAGGGGGAAAGAAGAATGTCAGAATAATCGCAGCTGTTAATGGTCTCATACCAGACATACGCACATGCACTTACATCCCATCATACTGGACAGTAGCAAATGGCATGGAATTCAACGCATGACAGGGAGAAAAAAAAGGCAGATTAGTGATTAAGACAGTTGTTGAGCAGACAAGTTTTAAGTGTTTTTGTTTTTGAAGGCAGGATATTTTCCATGTGACATAAATCACAGGGTAGTGAACTTCAGAGACCTGGCGCAGGATAAGAAAAGTAGCTGGAGCCAGCTTTGGTTTCAGTGGCTGGTGTGGGCACAACACGTGTACCTGCCCCCGATGATGGAAGCTGTCTGCATTGAGTATAGACAGCCACAAAGTCGTAAACAAATGGGGGGGGAGGGGGGGGGGGGAGGAGGGAAGGAAGGGAAAATGGGGGCGAGAGCAGAAAAGCTATAAAACAGAAAATCTGTAATTTTCTTTTTCATCATTCTTTATTAGAACCAGTGAAAGGATTTAAGGAGGTGAGACAGTCATGTTAGCGCTTTCCCGTCCTTCTCCTTGTACTCCACCCATCCTTCTTTTGTTTTCTTGTTGTCGTTGTTGTTGTTGTGTTGTTGTTGTTGTTCTTCTTCTTCTTCTCTTCTTCTTCTTCTTTTTTTGTTTTTTTTCGTTTTTTGCTGTAACATTTTTTGTGCCACCTCAGTGGCAGTGCACATGCGTCGCTCATCCCGACGGTCTGTCCACAGCCACAGCCCGACATGGCCCGCCGCAGCCCCGGCCCCGGCAATTCACAGGGAGCTT
>JADBJO010000176.1:210000-212500 GCA_016801955.1 Conus betulinus
GGATATTAGTCGTACAAGCAGCAAAAATGAGAGAGAGAGAGAGAGAGAGAGAGAGAGAGAGAAGAGAGAGGAGAGAGAGAGAGAGAGAGAGAGAGACAGAGACAGGACAGAGACAGAGAGGGAGGGAGGGAGGGCGAGAGAGAGAGAGAAGGGAGAAGAGAGAGAGAGAGAGAGAGACAGAAGAGACAGAGACAGAGACAGAGAGAGAGAGAGAGGGAGGGAGGGCGAGAGCGAGAGAGAGAGAGAGAGAGAGAGAGAGAGAGAGAGAGAGAGAGAGGAGAAAGATAGGGACAAGAGAGAGAGACGAGGAGAGAGACAGACAGACCAGAGACAGGAGAGAGAGTGAGGGAGGAGAGAGAGACAGAAGAAGAGAGAGAGAGAGAGAGAGAGAGAGAGAGAGAAAGACAGAGAGAGAAGGAGAGAAAGAAGGGATGGAAGGAGAGAGAGAGAGACAGAAACAGAGAGAAGAGACAGAGAGAGAGAGGGACAGAAGGAGAGGAGAGAGAGAGGAATATTTAAGCTTCTTTTCGTTGATAATACCTTTGATTTTCCAAAAGAGGATTAAAGTTGTCTTTGTGGGCTGGAGGTTAGGGCGGACTTTAAAAACGTAATCCAAGTTGTATGTTGGCTTTTTTCTTTTTATCTGTTTATTTCTGTATTTTAAAAAAAAAAACTACAGCACAAAATAAATAGAACCGTCTGTAAGCAGCAGACATCAGTTTCCTGGCAGAGTTCTCATACCCATACGAACCTTTGGAAGTTCTTTGAAAAAAAAAAAGTCACTATATCATAAGTGTTTTCTTTTCCGATCTACTTTCTGATCTATATTTCTATTACATGAAAACTTTCGTAGCGTGGTGCCTCTTGTTATTTATTACTGTAACATGTACATACATGTATCTGAGTTAACCTCCACGCCCCTACTATCTCTTCCCTGGGTTCCCTGGGCAAAAGCTTGTATAGAAACCGTAAAAAAAAAAAAAAAGGGGGGGGGGGGGGGGGGGGGGGGGGGGGGGGGGGGGGGGAGGATAAACTGTAACACTTGTTCATGACTCCGTGCAACGCGAAGAGTCTGGTTTGGGCTGGAGCTAAGGCAGTATTGTGAAACGTGTGCGAAATGATGAATGAAGCCTGATTTTGTGCGTTATTTCTTGCTAGCTGATCACACACGCACACACACACGCATGCACGCACGCGACACGTGCGCGCGCGCCGTATGCACGCACCGCACGCACGCACGCGCGTGCGCGGGCACACACACACACACACACACACACACACACACACACACACACACCACACACACCACACACACACACACACACGCCCCACACGCCCATTTTTTTTTTCTTATTCCAGTGAAATAATAGAATTACTTTAGTCTTCTGGTTTGTAACTGTGCTATTTTATGTTCGTTTTTTTTTTTTTTTTTTTTTTCCTCCTGTCTGCGTGAGTCAACTCAGGGTATATGAGCAAAAGTGGAGCGCGCTGGGCGGAAGTTCCTTGCGTGTGTTGTTCTGCCTCATGTCTACACTTGTGATAGGCGAACGGATACCGCAAGTACCGTCAGTTTGTTCTGACGTGCTTGGAACGGTTTCACCACATGAGCAGAAGTTATCTTCCTTGGTTAGTGGTTACCGTCTACATCTCCCCACCCGCACCCCCAATTCCCCCGCCTCACCAAAAGTTGTCTTTCTTATCAGCCGTAGTTAGTTTACTTACGTTTTTTTTTTCTGTTCGTCTGTGTGTTCTCTATGACAATAATCAGGATCAAAAAGACCATGCCAGATTCAACGCGGTGACAACCCTGATAGGGCCCTTTGCGGTCGGCTGGGCTATAAGCAACATTTTATATATACACATCTTTCCGTGCTAGTCTTGTATAAATCTTAGATTATGCTTGTCCACTCATCGTCCCGATTTGTTCATTGGTCCATTTGGACCGGTCAGCTCTCTCGTTCCCGCCCGATTTGTCCAAAACAGTCCCATTTGTCCACAAACAATAAGATGAGACACATCGGGCACCGACTCATACCCGATTTGTCTAAACACCCCAGTTTGACCCCCCCCCCCCCCCCCCCCCCCCCCTTTTTTTTTTTTTTCCCCCCCCGGACACGCTTATCTGTCTTTCGTGCTTCTGTCTACCTTTCACTGCCTCTGTCTCTCCATCTATAAGCGTATCTAAAGAAACTTTAAAAAAACTTAAAAACAAGCAAGCAAACAAAAAAAAAAAAAAACACACAAAAAACAAAAAAAACTGCATCGCACGAGGACGCTCGCTCTCCGACTAAGCAGTTATCGTCCTTAAGGAACTTAATAGATTGTTTTCCTGGGAGTTGGCTTCAGAACAGGCCCCCACTGAAAAATGATTCGGCAGCAGTGCAGTGTCTCCCTCTGGTAAGTTGCCGTGTGATGACGGTGGCTGGCGCTGCAAGGGCACGAACCCTGTCGTGGCGGTGCGTGCCAGGGCAGAAGGATCGTGGCAGTAATGCCACTGAGC
>JADBJO010000176.1:222500-225000 GCA_016801955.1 Conus betulinus
TCTCTCTCTCTCCTCCGGTCCCCCTTTACCCTTTCCTGCTGCAAAAGTGAGGTGCACTTCTGTTCTGAGCGATGTAAACATAAAAAGGTAAGAAAAAAAACAACAGCAACAACAACAACAACAACAACAACAACAACAACAACAACAAAAACTGCACTCACCACCTCTGGGGGAAAGCCAAACAAGCGAACAGATTCGCCCCTGACTGAATCTCAGTTGCGTTTATCACTTGAAAATTTTACACGTGAGTCTACATTGTGCAAATGAATGCCACGTGGTCTGTGCAGGGCAGGTGCTGGTCTGTGAACTTAAAATACGGCAGGGACAGACCTGTCCGGACCTAGCTTATACGACCAAAATGTCTATATTTTCATTGTCTTCGTGTGAAAAGAGAGAGCAGTTTTCACCATGAAAGAATAATCAGACAACAGAAAAAGAAAAAGAGTGTAAAAAATAAAAAGAAGCTTCACATGACTAGGAAGAATTCCTTTCTGATGTCTTGCTCTTACACACACAACAGTTATCCCGGGCACATGGGAGATGGGAACAGACTACAAACCGAAAGAACCTGAATTGGACAGAGACTGGGTTATTTCAACTTTCGCTTTTTATCTCATCATCTCTATCTGTTTTGTGTTCCATATCGTTGCGTCGGGCGAGGCGACTGGCTGAAAACCGGCATCTCTCTCGTGACTGGTTAAGACTTGGACATGCATTTTGTCACAGCAATTAGTTGTGTGAAACTTCGCAGGGGCTGGAGCTCCAATTCATCTAGAATTAACATGAACGGCTTATAAGAAAAGAAAAAAAAAAAAAAAAAAAAGAAAAAGAAAAAAAAAAAAAAAAAAAGAAAGAAAGAAAAGAAAAAAAAGAAAAGAAACTTTAAAATCCCACAGCCTAACTGCCGAAAGGGCCGTCAACTGTTAGAAGTTGATCGTGTCTAAGGCACGGCTTCATGGCAGATAGAGCCTTACCATCGCCTTCCGCCGCCTTGGCCTTTCCCTGAACCGAATCAGGTCCCCCAAGTCCTGCTGAGGAGACGAAGGGGGGGGGGATTCCAAGCCGTCAAAATCCGACTCCAGGACGGGTTCGAACTCACAACTGTTGGATCCCCAACTGAACGGTCTGATTGCTAGACTGCAAGCTCCTAGGTCCAGTACGACAAGGAGAGTTGTAGCAAGGTTCCGATTTGTGGGAAGCAGGGATGAGAAAGGAAAGGGGTGGAAGGATGGAAGGATGGTGAGGGGAACGAGAAGTGTAGGTAGGGAAGGGGCAAGGGATGCCTGTAAGGTGCTGGACACTGAATGACAAAAAAAGTTTTGACTAACTTGCCCGGCGACTTCCAAAAAGAAATGGTGTGGAATTTGTGTTCGTTACTGGTTCTAGATATGATTGGAGCCGGTGTTTATGACACTGATGACAATGTAGTTCTCCTCACCGTGCCTACACCGTCTCCTCCCTAAACATCCTCCTCCATCCTTCCACCATCCTCACCACCCCATCCCTCAGCCTCCGCCCCATCCAACATCCTCCTTCCGTCCCTTCGTCCCTTTCACCCCACTCATACGTTCCATCCTTTATGCTCATCCCTCATTCTTCATTACTGAAGTGGGTGTGGACTCTCGTTCTGTTTAATCAGGGTAAGCTTTTAATGTCAGGCAATACAACGTTAGAAATAGAGACACTAGTCCAGACAGTGAGCGAAGAGCACTTTTCGCCCCCACCTTGTCACTGTTGTACACACACACACACACACACACACACACACACACACACACACACACACACACTCACACACACTTCACTCCAATCAACACACACACACACACACACACACACACACACACACACACACTTCACTCCAACACACACACACACACACACACACACACACACACACACACACACACACACACACACACACACACGCACGCACGCACGCACGCACGCAGATAGCTGCTTCACTACAATTCAGTTCTCCCCTAGAAGCTGACACACAAACGACAAACAAATAACGCTAACTGAGCAGGGAAGGGGAGCGAATCGGTGTACGCGGTGGTTGGTGGGGGCTGCTGCTATTTGTACCCAGCACTTCACATGGTTGGCGTGCACACAGCGGTGAGAGGGTTAATATTTCAGTCCGTAGCCGCCTATTTCCGGGGTGCTCCTGGAGGTTGACTTGTCATTCGGCGAGAAGCAAGACCGCAGGTCCTTGTGCGTGCCACGTGCAGTTGAAGTGTACGTGACGTAATGATGTTGGGGGTGGGGATGGGGGGGGGGGGGGGGGGGGGGGTGTTGTGGGACGGCCCTCGGTCTGACTGTTCACTGGCAGGTTTAGCTCAGTTAAATTTCCAGTGGTTATCACAGCCTACAACTATCATGGCACACACTCTAGCACTTCCATGGCACAACTTTAGGAACTATCGTGGCAGAACTCTAGGAACTATCATGGCAGAACTCTAGAACTGTCATGGCAGAATTCTATACCTATCAATCAAGG
>JADBJO010000176.1:230000-237500 GCA_016801955.1 Conus betulinus
TGTGTGTGTGTGTGTGTGACACAGTGGGAAATACGAACGCGTGCCAACACATGTCAACGCCGCATCTCTAAGTATTCTGGAACCAGCTGACCTTTTTTTTTTTTCCTGTTTAGAAATCCACCGATCTCTGACGTGTGTAACAAGTATTTTCAACATGCGTGTCTGATGGTGCGTGTGTGTATATACATATAAAGAGGATTCGACCACTAGCAAGTCTGCTCCTAGGTGTAATCAGACCTGAGAGATGGGAAAAATCCTGCTTCACTCTCCACCAATCAGATGCTGCCAGTGTTCGAACCGACGACTGCACATACAGAATCAAGGGTTCTAAGCACTGGACTGTCATAAGCGGTGGGACATATATACTAAGTTTGTCAGCTCTCTAATGGGCCGGACTCTGGTTATCTGGTTCGGCAGTTTGGGGCAGTACCTCTATGGATTCCATTGACACCTTCGGGTGCATCTGTTTCTTGTCTGCTGTCACGCGCCAGGTGTGACCTTTCTTTTCTACCCCTATTGAGGATATTTTGTCCCTATTACTTTTGCCCTATATGCCCATTTTTCAGGAGGGACCAAATCTTGGGGCAAACACTGCTCGACTGATTTGGGGCAGTCACTTGCCATTTCACCCCAGCTCTCACTGTGCACTGTCTTTGCACGTGCGTTCCGTTCATGTTCGTTCACCCAGTCTTCTCGCTCGCCTACGTCACCGTTGGAAGGTGGGCAAAAGTTGGGTTTTGGGTGAGTTTGGACAGTCTGATTTGCGGGGGTGATCGAGTCATCTCATTTTTCTTTTCATGGATCATTTGGTTTGAGAGAGAGCCTCGTCCCTGTATTGTAGATATCAACTGGAGTGGGCAGTCAGCCCACTGGAGCAAGATTCTGCGTCTTGCTGGAGTTTATCCATCATCACCATCCTTTCGTTTTCAACCCCCACATCATCTTTTCATCTGGAGGGCCAAAGGAAGAAGAAAAAAGAAGACCCTGAGAAGAAGAAAGAAGAAGACCCTGAGAAGAAGACAGAAGAAGACCCTGAGAAGAAGACAGAAGGAGACCTTGAGAAGAAGACAGTGGAGGACCTTGGAAAGGAAGACTGGAAAGGGATAGAAGACAGGAGGGTCAGACTGGGGGCGACATCTTCCTGAGGGGGTCTACATGGCCTTTTCCTCTTCCCAGACGTGGTGACCTGTCGTCTTTGTACTCCTTTGGCACGAGTGGTTTTGCACTTCCCTTTTTCTTCTCCTTCTGCCTTTCTCCCGGGTCTTCGTCTGCTTCACCTCCTGTTCGTCCACACCCTGACCTTGCTCCTGTTGGCCGAGACGTCAACACAGTCTGTTGCCTGGGCACCGGGAGGTCCCGATTGTGACGCCGGCACTTCCTCGCCTGTCCTGACATCATGAGGCCACTGCAGTGAGGGGCGTGCGTGAGTTGAGGGTTTGTGGGTGGGGTTGCTGGACTCAAGGTGGCCCCAGAGAGACAGAATAGGACAGAAGCGGACAGAAATGTACCAGAGAAATGAACTGTATGGGATGTTTTCTTTGAGGTTTTGTTTTGTTTTGTTTTATTTTCCTTTGACAGGCCATTAGTTTGTTTTTGCTTTAAATAGATTTGAAGACTGTTTTTTTTTTCTTTTTTTTTTTTCTTATGTGATTGTCATTGTCCACATTTCCCCTCCCCTCCCCCCCCCCCCCCCCCCCGGGCTTCAGTAGTGTGGGGTAGGTGGGGTGATTAGGTCCTCCTTGGTGCTGTCTTGGGCTAGGGTGGGGGGTCTAGTATCATCACTATTCTATCAAGTTAGTTAAGGCCCCGTCTCTTCGTCTCTCATCAATATCTGTTTAATGTGAATAAATGTTGTGGTTTGTCTATCTCTTGCCCCGGTGTTTGATTTGTGCGATTGAGGTCAGGTACTTGCGGGTTCTCCCTCTTCCCACGCACCTCGTCATTGGCCACCCTTAACCGGGTGAACCGTGACATCTGCCTTTTATGCCGACTCTGGTGAAAGGCCCCGTGACGCTGAGGGAAAAAAACCCACTGACCTCTGGAAAAGTCTTGTTGACAGCGGGAAAGATCGCAACCAGAGATCCTCTTCACAGGGCACGAAAAGCTATGCGGCGAAAGCTTGGCTGTATCTGGAGTTGTACTGGTCTCCCCTGTCATCTAAACAACAACGAATGGGGCATTGGGACGCGCGCAGCAGTTTGTTTGGTGGTAGCGTCTTTTGGCGGTGGGCTATGTTGTCATGGAATACGGGCTGGTACACCATCCGTGGAGACGCTTTCGTGGAAGTTCTGTTGTGTCGCGTCCACTGATCATCACACCATGGAAAATGCCTGGGAGCAGTTATATTCCTTGACTTCTGAATGGACGTGCGTGCCTGCACTCCATGTTAACACAGCGCAGGCTTTCAAGGGTGGTAAAGATTGCCTTTTGCTGGTTGCTCCGGCAGTGAGGACTGTTCTTCTCTGGGTCCCATTGGTATGTACCGGGGTATTTTTTTCTTTCTTACAAAGTTCAACCCCAAGGAGGTATAGGCCATCAACCATAACTAGTCGGACTCTGACCAGGCCATCAACCACAACTAGTCGGACTCTGACCAGGCCATCAACCATAACTAGTCGGACTCTGATCAGGCCATCAACCATAACCAGTCGGACTCTGACCAGGCCATCAACCATAACTAGTCGGACTCTGACCAGGCCATCAACCATAACTAGTCGGACTCTGATCAGGCCATCAACCATAACCAGTCGGACTCTGAACAGGTCATCAACCATAAACCAATCGGACTCTGAACAGGTCATCAACCATAACTAGTTGGGCTCTAAACAGGCCATCAACCATAACCGGTTGGATTCTGAACAAGCCATCAACCATAAGTAGCTGGACTCTAAACAGGTCATCAACCATAACCAGTCGGACTCTGAACAAGCCATCAACCATAACTGGTCAGACTGTGAGCTGCTTTTCTGCTGCTGCCCAGCTGGTTCGTTTCTTCTGTTACTCTGTCCCAGTGTCCCATCCACAGCTTTTCACGGCCGTCCCCCCTTCCTTCTCCTCCATCAGGTTCCCGTTCAGAGCCTGACGAGTGGTGCTAAGTGCCACCTTCTTCTTAAGGATGTGTGATACCCAAGCTGCGTCCTCCTCACGATCTGTGTGCTGACTGGCATCTTTGTCACGCTGCGTCCTCCTCACGATGTATGTGCTGACTGGTTTCTTTGCCACACTGCGTCCTCCTCACGATCTGTGTGCTGACTGGCTTCTTGCCACGCTGCGTCCTCCTCACGATCTGTGTGCTGACTGGCTTCTTTGCCACGCTGCGTCGTCCTCCTCACGATCTGTGTGCTGACTGGCTGTTTCCCGCCCTTGGCCACAATCCCTCCTTGCTGCCTTTGTCTGGCCATCGGACATCATCCTGCTCGATTTGACTTTACTCGGTTTTTTCTCCCTGTCACCTTGGTGGCGTGGGTCCGACACAACAGCTGTGTACTGTGGCCCTGACACTACAAAAGCCGTGTAACCAGATTGGAGAGATTTGATCCATCCCACGTTCTGTCAAAAAAAAACAAAACAAACAAACAAACAAACAACAAAAACAAACAGCCAAATGTTGGAAGAATACTTCGTCATAATACATGCATTTTTAGTGTACCACTTTAAAGTCTTCAAAACACCTTCTTCTTCTTCGTCTTCTTCTTCTTCTTCTTCTTCTTTCCTCAGCGTTCCAGTATCTGGTAGTGTGTGAACTCGTTTTACCCTGTTGGGATACTCACACTAAACTCGAGAGTATAGTCAGTTCGCTCCGACTTCGTTGAGTGCAGAAATTTGTGGGGAAGGTTGTGGAAAAAGATAGATAAAAGATATGGTAGACAGAAAGGACAGTAGACGACAGTACAGCAAAGGAGGAGACAAGAGTTACTGAGAGCGAAAGGAAAAGGGGACGTTACTAGCACAGAATGTCCAGAAGTTGGGGGAACTCTTTGTACAAAAGACCCACGGTATCCCCACGGGGGATTCAAACACCAAAATGTAGGCTGGTCGTGGAACGTCATTTCACGTAACATTGGAAGAGTGTAAGCCGACCAAGACAAAAAAAAAAAAATCGTAAGCTTCAGTTGATATACTTTTCACCAGCGATCAAGAAACTGAAAAAAAGTCACAATTTGATCCATTATACAAATGGCGTATTTCTTTCCAAGATTGAAGTTTTTCTTTTTTTCCGGCATTCGGTGATTAAACCGAATCCACTGCCAAGAGTATTAATGTACCTCTTTTGCAAACACGATCATCACGTGACGGAGTGTTCCATTCCGTCGTCCTCACCTTCTGTTGTTTCTGGTTTAAGGTGAGAGCAGACACACACACACACACACACACACACACACACACACACACACACACACACACACACACACACACACACACACACACACACACACACACACACACACACACACACACACACACACACACACACACACACACACACACACACACACACACACACACACACACACACACACACACACACACACACACACACACACACACAACACACACACACACACACACACACACACACACACACACACACACACACACACGCGCGCGCGCGCGCGCGCGCGCGCGCGCGCGAGACCCCCATGAAGTTCGAACTGTAAAATTGCCTCATGGGTAAAAAAAAAAAAATAAAGAAAGAAAACAAAAACAAACAAACAAAAAAACCGATGAAGACGACAAGCCTCATAAGGCTGATGCAGCGTGCAAGGTCACGCTTTTCAGGGTGCGTGTGAATGTACCTGGGTTGGCGACATCCCCTTATGTATATTTGTATGCTCGTTCCGTCTGTCTGGGTCCACGGGTTGAGTTAGCCCCCTCTCTGTTTTCAACCACGGCAGAAACTTTGGGACATGCTGTCTTCATACAATGATCTATAGTGGATGGGTCAATAAATTCCATCAGGTAATGAACCACCAACCCTAGCCTGCCCCATTATCCCTTGACAAATGCGATGGAAATGTTCTCTCTCTCTCTCTCTCTCTCTCTCTCTCTCTCTCTCTCTCTCTCTCTCTCTCTCTCTCTCTCGTTCTGTGAATGGAAAAAAAAAAACAACAAGTTTGTAAATTAGTCCCCAATATTTCGACCACGAGGCCTCCTCAGGGGAATTTTATTCCATCTGAGAACAGTTATTTTTTCAATCACAAGGTTTTCCTGACTATAACTCAATCAAGGCTCAAAACTGCAAACCATGAGAGAAAAAAATCACATTCTACCTGACTGAGAACGGATAACTGCACGAAAGACCTGAAAATAGGGAACAAGGCTGGGGCGGGGGGGGGGGGGGGGGGGGGGGGGGGGGGGGGGGGGGGGGAGGAGGGGGGGGGGGGGGGGGGGACGGGGCGAGGGTGGAATGAACCGTACTCTCTCTCTCTCCTCACTCTCTCTCTCTCTCTCTCTCTCTCTCTGGGGGGGGGGGGGGGGGGGGGCGGGGGTTAGTCATCTCTTCTCTACCTCCATCCGTCTACATCACCACATCCACACAACAATCTAAACCAAACGCTACATATATATATATATATATATATATATATATATATATATATATATATATATATATATATATATATATATATATGGGAAGCAACTGTTTTAGTCCCTACTTAAGTTTCACTTCCCCCGACAGGAAAAAAAAATGTGTTCTGTCTCATGAACTGACACACAGGGTGGATCCAATATCCCTTCGCCACTGGCTGGGCTCTACGCTGTCCCGACTGCCTTTCTAACTAACAACCTAAGTCTATTTGGTTCTCTAGACTAACAACCTAAGTCTATTTGGTTCTCTAGACTAACAACCTAAGTCTATTTGGTTCTCTAGACTAACACCCTAATGGTTCTCTAGACTAACAACCTAAGTCTATTTGGTTCTCTTTGTGTGAATGTTCGTCAAGTTGATGGTTCAACGAAATGCATACTCGAGAACCGCTATGAGCTAAAAGCTTGTTAGTCTCCACAACGTGTATGTAGGCCTACATCATTTATATTAAGAGGCGCTCCACGGTAAACGCATCAGACAGGTCGTCCGCACCTCATGTCAAAAACACATCAGACCAATGACGTTGTCAGGTTGGTGTCCAACAAAACATATTAGCACACAGTTAAGAACTTCTCCTCGCGGTCACTCAGAGCCATTAAGCTCGCCTGCATCTGGACATGACTCCATGTCCGGGACCATTCCACAGCATACAGAGGACGGCAGGCCTTCCACAGGCGGATCGAGGAAGTCCTGCAATGGAGAAGACAGAAGACCGCGTTGTTTAGAACATATCTACCCCGTGGCGCATGACAAACTGGGGTACTGGGTAGGTGGGGAGGAGGGGGGGGGGTGGGGGTGGGGAGAGAACTGTGGAGATGTCTGACAGGCAAAGCGTCCATCACGACACCGCTACCACCAACTGGCAACGGAAACGATATGACGTAATAAATGTACAAATGTATCAGTTCGTAAACGGCACGTTCTCATTTGTCAGGTTTTTTGGAGAAAAATTGAAAACTTGCTCTATCTTCAGCATTATGGATCAGCATTAAAGCATGATGCCTTTTATGAACAGAGAAAACGATATTACGTAACTAACAGCAATCTGTTTGTGAACGGTAAGTTCACATTGGTCAGGTTCTGTGGGGGGAAAAAAACAAAACAAAACAAAACAAAAACTAAACAAAACAAAACACCTGAAAATTTGCAATATATTCTGCCCCATGGATCAGCATCAAACTGTGGTGGACTCTTCCTTCCTTCACATTGTCTTTCTTCCACGTGTCATTAGAATCTGTTCGGTAATTTTTTACGTCATCTCGTTGAAAGACGAAAAAACAAGCAAGCGCAGGTAAAACCCATTCATATACATGGCAGATCTAATCGTTTTACATTTTTGAGAAAAAAAACAAAAAAAACTGTTTTTCAGGAATGGACTTGTATATTGGCAAGTTTGCTGATAAGGGAATCATGAAATGCGGTCAGACTTTGTTGGGACAAGCTTTAAATCGTGTGTGTGTGTGTGCGTGCGCGCGCGCGCACGTGTGTGTGTGTGGTGCAGAGAGAAAGAGAGAGAGAGAGAGAGAGAGAGAGAGGGAAGGAGCCAGACAGACAGACAGAGAGAAAGAGAGAGAGAAAGAGACAGACTTACAGACAGACAGATTCAGAGACAGAGAGACAGAAGTTTCCTCGGGACCTGTTGACATATACGTTTGGGCCCTAGCGCGCGCGTGCACACACACACACACACACACACACACACACACACACACACACACACACACACACACACACACACACACACACAGAGTTGTGCTGGATGGACGGAGAGTCAAAATTCAGTGTTTTCAAACGTCCAAAATAGAAGCGAACCAAAACATAAAGGAACCACGCTAGCCTGTAGGGGAAAAGAAAACAACCCCGGTATCATGAAAAGTCTATTAATAACAATCCTGTGTACCTACCACCGA
>JADBJO010000176.1:242500-245000 GCA_016801955.1 Conus betulinus
TTTTTTTTTTTCTTTTTTTTCTTTCTCTTTTTTTTTTTTTTTTTTTTGCTCCACTCCAGTGGCATCATCTTCACGCCATTCATTCCGTCCCCCATTTCGGCGGTCACACCTCTGCTTGTTCAAAACGCGACCCCAGCACGACACCAGCAACCCACAGCAAGCAGTCCGTGTCAAGTCGTCATGAGGCAACCCACCAGAGGAGACACTGCGCTGCTGCCGAGTCATTTCGCGCGGTCCTTTTAGTATACTGGTCTCTAATTTTAGCCCGCCATAAATAGTCAGTCCTTTGCAATATTCGGTCTGTCTTTCATTTACTTCTATTTGCTCTTCAAGGAAGGAGCCTTTCTTGTCTGATCAGATGTAAGACTTAGGCTGCTGTGATCTTAGAGCTGGCGTCTTCGTTGCATCAAAGGCTGGCTTGTTGTTGCCCTTAATGATAATAATAATAATAACAATGAATACTTATATAGCGCCTATTCTCGGCAAGAGACCAAGCTCTAAGCGCTTTACAATCCACACTCGTTTACACAAACGGGCTGCCTACGTGGGTAGTGCCGACTGAAGAGCTGCCAGCTGGCGCTTCATTCAGTCGTTTCCCGCGTCATCCAGTCAATATCGTCCAATATCGTTCTCTCAATTTCCTTACTTCACTTCATTCTTTGCTTTTCTCACGCAGGGTGCATGCTGTGTGTAACGTGTCATCCATACCAACAGGCCAAACTGGTCTTCTCTTCCGAAAGTTGGTGATGGGATTTTACGTGTGCGCAAGATGTTATGCGTGATTTCACACATGGAACCTCGGTAGTTAGTCTCATTCGAAGGTTCCCTCCTTTGATATTTTTCCTTCAACATGATCGCATTAGTTGACGATCCATTTGTCTCTCTGGCTTTTGTCCTTTTCTGCTTGATGTTCGAATTCACCTGTGTGCGCTTGCCCCTAAGATAAGTGGACAAAACAAAAAGAAGAAGAACATCCATGATATGGTCAGGTCACTTTATCATCCTGCACAGCACTAGGCTATCTTACCTCTCAGCTTTCTCATTCTCTTTTCTATCTCTGAAGATTACGAACCAAAGGAGTCCCCGATAACAGTGGAAAGGTCAGCAAGAACTCAGGAAGCATGTGAATTGAATGGAAGTTGTGAGATAATGGATCGAACGGAATGCGGTCGTACTGTTCGGTGTAGCGAAGAGTTATTTATCATAGTTATGAATGGTTTCAATGTCGTCTGTGCCTGTCATCGTTTGCTCGTCTTTCTCTTCGTTGGCGTCGTCAGTTATCTGATCACAGCCATCACCCATGTACCGGCAGCCGCTTTGATCTTAGATCCGCTTTGTCAGTATTGCTGCTATGCTATCTGTCAGAGCAGACCCCGCCTCGTCCATTTTCGTCCGCCCCGTCGACCTTCCTATTCTCCGGACTCCTCCTGCTCCTGAACGCATTCTTCTCACGTGTGCGCGTGTGTGTGCGTGTACCTGTGTGTGTGTGTGTGTGTGTGTGTGTGTGTGTGTGTGTGTGTGTGTGTGTGTGTGTGTGTGTGTGTGGTTTTAAGTGTATGCGTATGTATGGAAGTGGGTGCGCAACGCGTGTACACGTATAGGTGCAAGTGTGTTGTGTGTCTAGGCATGTGCGTGCGTGTGCTTTGTGTGTGCGTGCGTGCGTGCGTGAGTGAGTGCGTTTGTGCGCGCGCGCGCGCGCGTGTGTGTGTGTGTGTGTGTGTTTTCTAAGGTGTGTGTGTGTGTGTGTGTGTGTGTGTGTGTGTGTGTGTGTGTGTGGTGTGTGTGTGTGTGTATTTGTTTGAGAGAGACAAAGAGAGACAAAAGAGAGAGAGAGAGAGAGAGAGAGAGAGAGAGAGAGAGAGAGAGAGAGAGAGATCCAATAATTTCATTCATGTGCGGTCTTCCGAGCAAAGAACAATTAAAAAGTGTCACAATTAGAAAACAAAAATCGTGAAAACATTTAAACACACACAGACATAGGCATGCATACACTAAGACGAGCGTTACACACACACAAACAAGCACGCATGTACGCACGCACGTACACACACACTCGCACGCACTGAACTGGGGGGGGGGGGGGGGGAGAGGAGAGAGAGAGAGAGAGAGAGAGAGAGAGAGAGAGAGAGAGAGAGAGAGAGGAGAGAGAGAGATAGAGAGAGAGAGAGAGAGAGAGAGAGAGAGAGAGAGACGCACACGCGCGCGCGCAGACACACACACACACACACACACACACACACACACACACACACACACACACACACACACACACACACACACACACACACACACACACACACAGATATTAGGTAAACATACAATTGTTTGGAATCAATCATTACAGCGGTTTTTTCTTTGGGGGTTGAGGGTTGGGAAGGGAATGGGGGATGGGGGGGAGGGGTGGGTGTGGGGAATAAGGACGGGGTGGAGTAGGGTGGCGAAAAGACTTAAGATTTCTTCCATTACTCTAGGAGAGACAAACATGATATCCTGATTCCGA
>JADBJO010000176.1:257500-272500 GCA_016801955.1 Conus betulinus
TGATGTCATGATCATTCGCTCGATGCCCTGTGGCACTGACAGGTTGGTTATTTACTGTAGGTGCTTATTGCTTGTTTGACTTGTTTGTTTGACCCATCATTGTCTTGTTGGAACGTGCGGTGAATCTGGTGATCCGCCCTACGACCCTGTGTGAGCCATCTGACCTTGATGGGACTGCAGCTACGGCAGATTGCTCGTGTCAAAAATCTTGTATCTTAACCGGGATTGTTTTGCCAAACCATTCATATAAAAATGTTCATTTATTGTTGACCTTTTTTTCTACATTTGACTTTCCGTTTATATCTTTTTACAAATTTTGATATTAGTAATTATCTTTTTTGTTTTTCTCCTCACTACCACGCCTTAAAGATGATTAGCATTATACAAGTAATTTGGAGGCGTTTGTAGGCATTTCAATCCAATATAGAGACTTTTTTTTCTCTGGTGGTACTATCCGACGAACCACAATTATGAACATAATTTGTAATTTTGACGGTCAAAGCTTCGCTACACTGCAATATACAACTAGTATCATTACAATGCGATATGTATCATTTCTGTCTTTGACTGTCCAAAAAGGTGTCAAATCATTGATTTTGACGTCTGAATTTTGTGTCACTTCACAAAGAGAACTGACGTCATACTTGAAAAAAAAATTGACGTAGAATCACTGTTCTCATATTCTTTTCCCCCCATGGAGAACATTTTTTTTTTAAATATAAACGTTTCCAATATAGTGGTACACACACACACACACACACACACACACACACTGCAACAGGTAAATGCAGTCTTTAGTAACGGCGAAAACGTTTCGTTTTCGGTCAGTCGCCGAGCACAACACAAGATTTAACGTACAAGAGGTGAAGAGTGAAACAGAAAGGAGGAAGATAGACAACGCAGTCTGTGTGATTCTGCCTCTTTTCCTTTGCAGCTGCAGCCATTTGCAATGCAGATCACGTCACTGCTGTCTTGGAGATCTTGAGGTCAGAGGGATTCCCTCTGTGTGTGTGCGTGTGTGTGTGTGTGTGTGTGTGTGTGTGTGTGTGTGTGTGTGTGTGTGTGTGTGTTTCGTTTGTTTTGTTTTCTATTGTTTTTGTTTTTCGAAATAGGTGTTACTCTCTCTCTCTCTCTCTCTCTCTCTCTCTCTCTCTCTCTCTCTCTCTCTCTATTGCAGTAAACCGCGATAGTCACGCTTTAATGGTTTAAAAGTTGGTGGGATTTTCACTCATACTGGTTTGACTGTGAACTTGTGTTTCATTTCTGCATAATGTAGATCGACAGCTGATCTCTCTTTTTGTTGTTTGTTTTTCTGTTTGTCTCTCTCTTTCGTTCTCTCTCGTGCTGGCGGATTTATTGCGTTGTGGGTTTTCATCTTTGACTTTTTCCCCCCCTATTTTATCAAGGCATGCGCTGACAGACATTTGTTCACGAAGGTGTACACATTGTAAACATTGCCAGCTTGTGTGCATGACCGTTGCCAAATATTTGATGACTGTCTAACCATGATCACGGAGAATGTGCATGATGAAGATAACACCATGGCATTCCATTCTGATCAGAGACTACGTAGCAAGGTTGTTCTACGCTTCCCAGCGTCAACTAGACATATCCTCGGGGCCAACCGGATATATCCTGATGTCAACCAGATATATCCGGACGTCAGCCACATGTATCCCGGCGTCAACCAAATATATCCCAGGGTCAACCAGATATAACCCAGCGTCAACCAGATATATCTCGGTGTCAACCAGACGCATCCTGGCGTCAACCACATATATCCCAGGGTCAACCAGATATATTCCGGCGTCAACCACATATATCCCAGGGTCAACCAGATATATCCCGGCGTCAACCACATATATATCCAGGGTCAACCAGATATATCCCGGCGTCAACCACATATATCCCAGGGTCAACCAGATATATCCCGGCGTCAACCACATATATCCCAGGGTCAATCAGATATGTTCCGGTGTCAACCAGATATATCCCGGCGTCAACCAGATATATCCCAGGGTCAATCAGATATGTTCCGGTGTCAACCAGATATATATCCCGGCGTCAACCAGATGTATCTCGGTGTCAGCCAGATACATCATGGCATCACCAGATATATCCCGATGTCAACCAGATATGTCCCAGAGTCAACCAGATATAGCTCAGTGTCAACCAGATACATCACAGCGTCAACCATATATATCCCGGTGTCAACCAGATATGTCTCAGTGTCAGCCAGATACATCCTAGAGTCAAATAAGATCCCGGCATCAACTAGATATACCACCCAGCATCAACCAGAGACATCCCGACGTCAACCATATATATCCCGTTAACCAGATACATACTGGCATCGACCAGATATATCCCAGGGTCAACCAGATATATCTCATGGTCAATCAGATATATCCTGGTATCAACTAAATATATCCTGGCATCAACTAGTTATATCCCAGCATCAACCAGACATACCCCGGCGTCAACCAGATATATCCCAGCGTCAACCAGATACATTTCGGCATCAACCAACGATGGAAATGCCCGCAGCGTTGGTCAAACGAATTCAAGCAACCGTTTCAGACGCCTCTCTCTCTCTCTCTCTCTGTTTGCTGCAGTGTCTTACCAGCTCTCTGAAGAGTTCGCTCGAGATATCAATACTGTCAATGACCACCGGCTCTTGCACCCGAACATAGGATAGATATCGCCAGTAACTTGTAGAGTTCCCGTCCTAACCCTGTGCCCATCAGCTGTGAGTCTGAGAGGCCTGGCTTTCCAGATGACGTTACTAGCAGACAGAAAATGAGAAGTACATAGCCACTAGAGTGCACTGTTTAAGTGTTGCTGACTTGTGGGTTTCGGGTTTCTAGGTCGTGGATTTGATTACTGCCAGAGGAACTTATTATTATGCGGGGGGTGGGGGTGGGGGGGGGGGGATAGGTATCGGTCCTATCTGCTGTGTTATGGATGGAGATAGGAATAATGGAACCACATAGATGAGTTACATTCATTTAACGGAAGCATCCCTTACGGCGTTGCTGAAATTTCCTGATCAGCACTGCAGGGTGTTTGTATTCCTCGGGCCTGGTCGACGCGGGGATATAGTGTTATCAAAGGAAGCGTGAAGCACAGCTTTGTCATGTAGTCTATGACCAAAAAACAACAACAACAACAACAACAAAAACCTCCATAGTATCATCTTCTTCACCCTCATTCTCATTGAGAATCATAAAGTGGCCGTTCATCTCTGCCCTTGTGACATCAGCCTCGAATTTCTCTCCACGCGCTCCTGGTGATTTTTTTTTCTATTACTATTGTCGGTATTGGCAGTCATGGGACTATTGATGGATGCACGTGTAGGCGTTCTGCGCAGAGGGATGCTTGCTCAAGCTGGCTCCTCAACTTTGCAGCTATTGTCGCCAGCAGATGACACACACACACACCGCACGCACGCACGCACGCACGCACGCACGCACGCACGCACACACACACACACACACACACGCACACACACACACACGCACACACACACACACACACACACGCGCGCGCGCGCACGCACGCACGCGTACGTAAGACACTTTGGAAAACCTCCAGCCAATTCCGAATGAAATAAAACGCAACGCGATAAATTGCCCCCCAAAACCTGTGAAATACCACAGGTGAAATGACGCAGCATCACAAGAAAGTGTCGACACCAAAGAGGACTCCACGGTATACAACTAGGTTAATAGGTTTGTCTCACGGTTTATGATGCCACACTAAGCCTCCGGCGTTCCAAAGTATGCAGTCACACTCCACCGTAAAATGTCTCCCTCTGCACACACACACACACACGCGCGCGCGCACGCACGCACGCACGCACCCCCACCCCCCCACTAACACGGACAGAGAGAGAGAGAGAGAGAGAGAGAGAGAGAGAGAGAGAGAGAGAGAGAGTCACGTAGCTGCAGATACCTGTATCATAGAAACTAGACAGCTAGATTTCCGCCAGTGGGGTAGGTTTCTTTGCGACTATCTCGTGGCGAGCGGAGCTTGACATTGGTGAGAGATGGATAGCATGCCTCGGTAGGTGCTGCAATGAAAATGTCATGCGCTCCTCCTACCAATCAGAAGACGTTACTATTTTTGTCGCACGAGGACGAATTGATGGCTGAACATAATTGGGAAAAAAAAAAAATTCCGTTTTGACCACTAGCTCATTTAAGACATTTCGCTTGTTCATCACGAAGACGAGTGGACTTTTACACTGAAAACAGCTGATTTTACACTCTGTGTGAAAAAATTATCTCTCTGTTTTGCATCTCTGTCTCGTTTACTTATGAATATAACTGTACACGTCGAGCGATGCGTTCATTCAGTTCTGTTAACGATAGCAGCTGAGGGGCACAGGGTTAGGGACGGGAATTCTACAAGTTACTGGCGATGTCTACTGTTAACGATATTTGATTTGTCTAAGTTTACGATGAGATTGAGGTGATTTGCAGTTTCATGCAATATGTCTAGCTGGTTCTGAAGAGAGAAAACAATGTCAGACTACATATTTCGCCCCGCTTTAAATATAGACAGCACATAAACGAATCAGATAATTCGTTCTTTAAGACAACCCTCGCGCTTTCACAGTATTGTACATATTCCTAATTGCTTTTAAATATCCCCTTAATGCCATATTTCTTTGTTCAAAGCATAGTATGTACAACAGAATCAAACGCTTTTCTAAAATCAATGAATGCAACATCTGATTTTCGATCGTATGCTAACTGCCTATGTAAGTAAAAAAAATAGTCCAGCTTGATATCTACTTACTTACTCAGTTAATGTTATCTCTCCAAGAAGTCAGTGTTTCGATTTGATATAAAACTGTAGAGTTTGCTACATATACTAAATAGGGGTATTCCCCTATAGGTATTTGGGATTCCACGATCGCCTTTCTTATAGATGGGATAACTTATTGCCTCTGACCGGACCCCAGAATACAAAATATCAGAAAGCAGTATTGAAATACTGGACAAGAAAAGGAACAAAATGAACGGCAATATTTCTTTAAAAATTCACCTATAATTTTGTCAGATCTTGCCAGTTTCCCAGTGTGTGTGTGTGTGTGTGTGTGTGTGTGTGTGTGTGTGTGTGTGTGTAGGATAGCTGCATTAACTTCTGCCTGTGTAATATCGCTTTCAAGACCACCGATATCTCGCTCTCATCTCCCACTGCCTCCACCTCCATCTCTCACTGCTGCAATAGCCAAAGTTAGTTTGACCTTCGGCACAGACATTTGTATTGATAGAATCTTTTCAGATTCAGAATTAAATACCTTGTAAAATATGCTGGTGTCATTGATCTCTCTCTATTGAATTTTTTGTTACAGACGTATTTGAAACTTGTGGAATTACTAATATTGCCATGAAGCTGATTAAGAACAGACTTCTTATGTGAAGTTTTCTTTGGTCACGGGAACACTTTACGATCATTTCTTAACATTGAATACTCCTCTGCTTCAGTACCGCCCTCATAAAAGAACCTATGTGACTGTCATACACATCTGTCAGCCCTGCACTCGCTGTCGCTTCTCTTTACTTGTAACAATGGTCTTCTTCACGCAGTCTCCACCAAGCGACAACCCTTCCTTCAATTTTTTATCTCGTCTCGTTCGTCTCGTAGCTGGGAGGCCTGGGTATGCGAAGACCGCATCCTGCTCTCGTCGCGAGCTCGTGAAGTGGGAGTCCTTTGTCGCCATTGTCTGCAGTATCGTGGGCCGGCGTATTTCAGGCTGTACCGCTAACCTGTCTGTGTCTTTGGGGCTGGGGAGGACAGGATTGGTAAGTACATGTCTTTGCGTGGTACTCGACTCTCTGGCGATGGCGGTTGGCGGTGGAGGTGGGGGTGGGGGCTGGGGTTGTCAGCGTAGATGGTGTTTTCATCGGCACGCACTTTGGCAAGGGACAAGTCGGAGAGGGGGATGGTCTTCTTCAGGGGGTGCTGTCCCCGTCTGGGAGATGATGAAGGAAGCCAGCAGCCTGTAGTGGACAAAAACACGCTTGATGTTTTTAATCAGCTGTGTCCATGTGTTTTATGTGATTAATGTATGTTAACACGTGTTTTATTCCGGTGGGAAGTGTGATTTGCTGTGTGCTGTTGTTGCCGACGATGTGTTTAAGCCAAGAGAGAGAGAGAGAGAGAGAGAGAGAGAGAGAGAGAGAGAGAGAGAGAGAGAGAGAGAGAGAGAGAGAGAGAGAGAGAGAGAGAGAGAGAGAGGAGAGAGTTTGGGAGAGGAAGCAGAGGTTTAAAGCCAGATAAAGTTCAACAGAATCGTTAAGCATCCACCTTGCGTGATATTTCTTTATATAAATCATGAAAACTTTTCATTTGAATCTGAGTTTTTTTTTTTTTCTTTTATTTATTTATGTGTTGTTCAACCTAGTGACTATTAGAGGTGACTTTTTTTTTATTCAGTCTGACCAAGACGTGAACCGTATATAAGCTAGCTGATTTTTTTTTGTTTTTGTTTGAGTCTTGTCAGTTTTAGAGGGTGATCTAGTGTTGAAATTCGACATAGAATTTGATGGCAATTCGTGCATCGTTCTAGTTTTAAGACACCTTGAACTGATGAGTGCCTCCATAATGGACCAGACCATAAACTGGACCTGGACTGTCCAGTGCTGGTAGGCGATGAGATTAGCTTGAGACAAGGTGTTTCCCGAATCTCTGCGCTTTCAAGTTCTTCTCGTCTAAGGTGAATCATATTCAACAACTGGCTGGCAGAGAAAGTCGAATTTCAGGTTGGAGGTTTCGAAATCAAAAGATGAAAAATCAAGGGAAAGAAAAGAAAGAAAAGAAAAAGAACTAAGAACAGAAGAAAACACAGTGGAACCTCGCTGGAACGGCTTCAAGAAATTCTTGAAAACAATTCGGATCTTTCATCGGCAGGGGGAGTCGCTGTCAGGAAATAAAACGTAGAAAAGACGAAGACAAAACATTCCCACCCACACACACACACACACACACACGCACGCACGCACGCACACACACACGCACACACACACACACACCACACACACACACAATTTTTGTGGGGATATAGTTTTAGTTCGAACAAAGACGAAACCCCCACCTTCACCCCCGAACAACAACAACAACAAAGTACATCTGTAGGGAGTTCGTGACTGGAGAAAATCTAATATATTAAAGGAGTCTTTGTTTGGAAAATATATACACAAAGACAAAAATATTCCCCAAATATTTACACAAATCTTTGTAGGAGGGGTGTCTTTGTTGGGAGAGATATAACCTGGTGTAGACAAAGAAAACAACGTTAACAAAACAAAAATCTTTGTGTTGAAGGCTGTGGAATTTTCCTTTGGAGAGAAAATTTAGTCTAAACAAAAACGTAGATGTTCCCGATTTTTTTTTTTTTTTTTTTTTTAGTTTAAATGGTACTGAGGGAATATTTGCTGGAAGAAAATATTTAAGGAACAGAAAATGAAAAATGTACCTGATGAAAAGTAAGGGGAGGGGCTATTGTTTTGTAAGGATATCAAATATACTACTTACGTAGACAAAGACAAAGAGGTTTCAAAAAAAAATATGGGAGGCAGTCTTTGTTGGGATATGAAATCAAGTATAGACCAAGACACAATGTTCAGGTAAAAAATATGTGGAAAGGAGTCTCTGTTGTGAGACAAAATCTAGAAGGTTAAAAGAAAATGTTGGCAGGGAATTTTTGTTAGGAAGGAATCTAGAACAGCCAAAACCAAACATCTTTGGAGTGCCTTTTTGAGAGGTAAAATCTAGACCAAAACAACCATATTCCGACCCTCCCCTCTCTCCCCCCCCCATCTAAAAAAGGGAAGGGGGGGGGGGGGGGGGGCTCTCTGAAGAGAAGAAGTATTTGTTGGAAGGTAAGATCGAGAACAGACAAAAAAAAAAAAATATGAGCGGAAAGTTTTTGTTGGCAGATGAAAACTAGTATAGAAAAACACAAAACGGTTTGAGAGAAAATAAAAGATAATTGTAGTGGATGGATCTTTGTTGCGAGTAAAATCGAGTATGGATGAAACCGAACATTTTTTTAAGAGAGAGAGAAGAAGAAGAAGAAGAAGAAGAAGCAGAGAGAGCGAGCGAGCGAGCGAGCGAGCGAGCGAGAGAGAGAGAGAGAGAGAGAGAGAGAGAGAGAGAGAGAGAGAGAGAGAGAGACACACACACACACACATAATATAGACAAATATAGACAAAGAGAGACAGAAACAGAGAGACATGGAAATAGACAGAACAAGAGAGAGAGAGAGAGAGAGAGAGAGAGAGAGAGAGAGAGAGAGAGAGAGAGAGAGAGAGAGAAGAAGAAGAAGAAAAAGAAGAAGAAGAAGAAGAAGAAGAGGAGGAAAAAACAAAAACAGTACTCGAGACGAGGCAGTCTCTGGTTGGAAGGTCTTTATTGAGAAGTTTCATTGTGTCGCTCCACTGGCGCTCTCACAACTCCAGCGAGACCACTAGGGCCGCCGCCTTCACGATCCTCTGGCTCAGCATATACATCAGACTGACACCCATCTACACCCAGCCATCATCCACCCTCCTCTACACCCCATGGACGTAGTCCAGCGATGAGAGAGAGAGGGTTTTTTTTTTTTTTTTTTTTGGGGGGGGGGGGGGGGGGGGGGGGGGGGGGGGGGGGGGACGGGGGCGGGGAGACTTGGCGGTGAATGGCTCTCTGGGGAATGTGCACAGAGAAAACCTTCTAATCCAGGCGCTGAGCACTTTGACGGACGTCAGAAAGAAGCTGTCCGTTATATGAGATAAGACAGGCAGGACAGGGTGTTGCGATTCTGGAAGGAAACCAGGAATATTGAAGAAGAAGATGAAGAAGAAGGAGGAAGGGGAGGGGGAGGAGGAGGAGAAGGAGAAGAAGAAGAAGAAGAAGAAGAAGAAGAAGAAAGCAAGCATGGAGAATTTTAAGGGGTAAAGAAGGAAATGAAGGTGTAAAAAAAAAAAAAAAAGTAAAAATGAGAGAGCGAGAAGAAATTAAAAAAGAAAGGAAACGGAAAACTTGGCTAATGAGAAAGATGGCATGTAAAGCATTTAAAACAAAAGGAGAGGGATGGGCACGGAAGGGGGAGAGGCATCTGGCAAGAGTTGGAACAGTAGAAACACGCGGGAAGGCACACACCCTGAGGCAAAACAAACAAACGAAAAATCAAATTTAAAGGAAAAAAAAAAAAACGAAATTCTTAGTGACTCATTTTTTCCCCCTTTCAATCGAAACAGTTTCCGAACTCAACCGTTGGAACCAGCTTCGTCGTCACTCCTTCGAACACAAATCGTTTTCTGGCGATACTACCGACAATGTATTTTTTTAATCGATTTCAACGGTTGTGGACCTTACTGGTTGACGTTCAGTTCACTGCAATATCTGGCTGATCAGCCTGCTGTTGAAGTTCCTTCCGCGCCAAGGCTTCGACAACAAGCTGAATGTGAGCACATCTCCCCCCTACCTTCTACCCTGCCCTTCCCATTTCACCCCTATCCCGCCCCCCTCCTTTAAACCCGCCCCACACCTACCCACACCGCCCCTCCCACTCCTGTGGATACCATGTTCTTGTCAAACGTATGTAAACTCGGAAGATGTCCGCTGAAACGTTGCAAGTCTAGATATCGCTGACAGCCAAAAAAAAAGTGCAGAATAACAGAGCCATCTCCCGCCCCCGCCTCCCCCTCCCCTTTTCCCCTCCCCCCCCCCCCCCTCCTCCCCCGGAGGGGGAGACTTACACACTGGCTTCGCGACTAAGCAATTACTATCGTCAGTATGGGGTATAGTCGGTGGCGTTGTACGTTTGTTGGATCAGACACAGGCACGGGACATAACTGATACACCGCCGAAGTGACGCGGCAACAGTGCAGTGTCTCATCTGGTGGGCTGTTTCACAGCAGCTTCAGACTGACTGCTCACTGTGGAATGCTGGTGGCGGGGCCGTGGCTGTGGACTGGGAACAGGAACGAGCGAGGTGGCAGGGAAGATCAGACAGCAAAAAGTAAAGAAAGAAAGAACAGAAAAAAAAAAAAAAAAAAAGAAAAAAGAAAGAAACAGATGGATAATACGTGTATACATAAATCAATGAATGAATGAATGTCAGATGAATAAATGAACAAATGAATAGGAAAGAAAATAAAATTGAATAAATAAAGACTGCTCAGTCCCTTTTTAGATTCGCGTGATGGTCAACCCCCGCCTGTCCTATCACCCCTTGGGAGTGTGGTCACACAACCTCAAAACAGCTAAGAAGTATTTACGTGCCAGGCAGCCTCAGCGGCTCGGCACGGCACAGTACAGTGTCCGGTGGACCAGGTCCGACTGGCCTATTCCCGATTCGCCGACTCTTAGATGATGATCACTAGGCTCAAACATTCTTAAGAGTTTGATTCCTTGTCCCGTTACGCCTACACGTTGTACATTTTTGCCCATTTCCCGTGAAACTTGAAACTGTCAGCCCAAACTATAGAGACAAGCCAAACTATTCGCACGTGCATTCACTTTATTCAGTTCTTCTCAGTCTCTGTTCTGTCTCTGTCTGTCTGTCTGTTTTGTCTGTCTGTCTGTCTGTCTGTCTCTCTCTCTTTCTCTCTCTCTCTCTCTCTCTCTCTCTCTCTCTCTCTCTCTCTCTCACACACACACACACACACACACACACACACACACCGGTTTCTATGTACTCTTATAATTCTCTCAACCGCTTGGGGAAAATGACAATTATTTATTGATTTATTGAAGTATGCTGCCACAGCCATAAACTAAATAGAATGTGTGTGTGTGTGTGAGTGTGTGTGTGTGTGTGTGTGTGTGTGTGCGCGCGCGCGCGCGCGCGCGCGCGTGCGCGTGCGTGCGTGCATATGCATGTGCGAGCACGCTCGCGCGCATATATGTATGCGTGCGCTTGTGTTTATGTGTGTGCGTAGTGTGTGTGTGTGTGTGTGTGTGTGTGTGGGGGGGGGGGGGGGGGGGGGGGGGGGGGGGGGGGGGGGACGTACGCGTACAAGCTGTGTTCTTGAGTGGTGTTTTGTCACTGTTTACCTAGCAATTTTAGTAACAGAAAATAGACGTATTCACAGACTACAAAAGAGTAACTAATGTCTTGATGAGCACATAGACGAAGTGGGAATCAGCGTAAAGGAATTGTCAGTTTGGGTGTAGGCGAACCGTGAAGAGGCGGACCGGGAATAAGCCTATCGGGACTAGGCGGACCGTGAATCGGCGAATAGGTAATAGAGAGACCGGGAATAAGCGAATGGTTAATGAACGGACCGGGAATTGGCGAATGGGTAATAAACGGACCGGAAATTGGCGAATAGGTATTGAACAGACCGGGAATTGGCGAATGGGTAATGGACGGACCGGGAATTGGCGAATGGGTAACCGACGGACGGGAATAGGCGAATGGATGATAGACGGACCGGGAATTGGCGAATGGGGAATAGGCGGACTGGAAATTGGCGAATGGGTAGTAGACGGTCCGGGATTTGGGGAATCGCGAATAGGCGGACTGGAATAGATGAATGGGTAATTGACGGACCGGGAATAGGTGAATGGGTAATTGACGGACCGGGAGTACGCGAATGGGAATTAGGCGGACCGGGAATAGACGAACGGGGAATAGGCGGACCGGGGAATAGACGAATCGAAAATGGGCGAATCGGGAATAGGCGAAGCGTGGAATAGGGGAATCGGGAAGAGGAGAATCGGGAATAGGCGAATCAGGAATAGGCGAATCAGGAAATAGGGGAACGGGGAATAGGCAAATCCAGAATACGCGGACCGTGAATTGGCGAATCAGGATGACACAATAACGGCACAATAACGGTCATTTTCGCTGCTAGTTTTAACGAGTTTATCTGGAGGTATCAGTACCGTGCTATTAGACCAACTCTTACTCCCCCTCCATCCCCGTCCTTCCCACCCCCTATTCTCCTCCCCCTCCTCCCCCCCCCCTCGTCCCAACACATGTCTCCGCCCCCACCTCCTCCTCCACTACCACATCACACCTTGGTTGATGTAGACACTGATCGGAATGTGACCTAATGTGCAATGAGTACGTCCCCCCTCAAGGGTTTAGGGGTCATTTGTTTTCATGCCAACGTCTCAAGACGCTCAGAAACTGCCGTTAAAGAGGCTCTAGAATGTAGGTTTTTAAAAAAAATAGGACGTTACCCCATTCCTTTCCTGAACGGCGCAGGGTGTGGAATTAGGTGCTTTTTTTTTTGCAGTAGAGGGGGTTCTGACGGAGAGATGCTTACAGGCCCCTTCTCTCTCTCTCTCTCCTCCAACTGTCTGCGTTTGCTTCCTTCACTCTTCAGCCTCTCCCAATACTGAATGAGGCGAAAAAAAAGCCGTCAGTCCGACCATCTCGGATAAGGCGCCGAACTTGGATGGATGAAATTCCTGCAGACATTTCTGAAGACAAGAACCAGTAAACACCTGCACCCAGTACACAGTCATCGACTGGTCCCAACAAAATAAGGACTTTACAATTATCTATCGGTCCACAACAAGACAGGGACTACAGGTATCTAGTGGTCCACAACAAGACAGGGACTACAGGTATCTATCGGTCCACAACAAGACAGGGACTACAGTCATCTATCGGTCCACAACAAGACAGGGACTACAGGTATCTAGTGGTCCACAACAAGACAGGGACTACAGTCATCTATCGGTCCACAACAAGACAGGGACTACAGGTATCTAGTGGTCCACAACAAGACAGGGACTACAGGTATCTATCGGTCCACAACAAGACAGGGACTACAGGTATCTATCGGTCCAACAAGACAGGGACTACAGGTATCTATCGGTCCACAACAAGACAGGGACTACAGGTATCTAACGTCCAAAACAAGACGGGGACTACAGTCATCTATCGGTCCACAACAAGACGGGGACTACAGGTATCTATCGGTCCACAACAAGACAGGGACTACAGGTATCTAACGTCCACAACAAGACAGGGACTACAGGTATCTAGCGGTCCACAACGAGACAGGGACTACAGGTATCTAGCGGTCCACAACGAGACAGGGACTACAGGTTTCTATCGGTCCACAACAAGACAGGGACTACAGGTATCTATCGGTCCACAACAAGACAGGGACTACAGGTATCTATCGGTCCACAACAAGACGGATTCTATAGTCATCTGCCGATCCACAACAAGAATTACAGTCATCTACCAGTCCAAAACAAGTCAAGGGCTCTACAGTTATCCAACAGCCCACAACAAGACGGACACTTCAGTCATCTGTCAGTCTAGAAAAAGACAGACACTACAGTCATCTATCAGTCTACCACAAGGCGAGAGTACTACAGTCATACTCCAGAATGCAAAAAGATACAGTCATTTAAACCATCAAGGGATTCTACAGTCATATGCCAGTCTGTAACATACGAGAAGGCAGAGAGCTAGTGCTGGAGACGACAACTACTGGGACGATCTCTGTAACAGAACAGCATCAGTAAATGAAGGATAATTACATGGTTTGAGCATCTCCATTAGCTTGGACTTCTTTCTTTCTTCTCCTTTTTTCTCTCTTCCTAACTTTTAGCAAACATCTTTTTTTTTCCAATAAAAACATATTTCTTCAAAAGAAAATAAAAACAAAAAGGAAACACGTCGTATGAGCGAAAGAGCAGTTGTGTTTTCGTTTGGCAGATGAACAAAACCTTTGCATAAACCAAACCTTCCCTAAGCATCTGTCATCGATGATGCATTGTTATCATACTGAGCCATTTTCCATTTCCTCTCTGGTTTTTCCCATGTACATACATATACAAGCTATGCAGGTGCCTGTTTCTCCCTGTCTTTACTGTCTGTAGTTCATAATAAGTCATCATCGACAACAGACTTGTTGAATTTACATGTAGCAACGGCAACAGGATGTTTATATTTCTCTAATCTTCCCCCTCCTCTCTCCCTTCTCATTTCTCCAATTTTTCACACACTGTGTGCAACAAATTGATTGGAAACCTACATCAGCCTACATTGGGATGACACCAGATACCAGCCTGGATTAGGTTTCATGATTTAAAAAAAATAGAAGATGAGTTTATCATCAGGTGCAGGCCAATATTTAGCAGAATCATTATCATACGAGTTGCAGCAAACCTACAAACCATCACCATAGTTGTAGCAAATCTGCAAGCCATCACCATCATTCAAGTGCATAACACAAAATTACAATGATAAAACGGCTAAAGAATTTTATGGCGAGTTGGAGAAAGCTCTGTCAAGAGAAACTCCAGAGAGAGAGACCCACTCTCTCATCGTCTCGCCAGTCTGAAAACCTTAGACATGCCCAGGTGTGGTAATCAAAGGAGAGACACAGTGGGATGCACGAAGACAGGAGGCACTAATGACATGGAACTGCGGGTTCTGGTTTGCCAGCTGATACAAGCTCATCTTCCCCCCCCCTCCCCCCCCCCCCTCCCCCCCGCCTCCTCCCCAAAGAAGGACAGGAGGGAATGCAAAAGACACAGCCCATGAGTGCTGGAAACTAAGGATCATAATCCACAGAGATTAATAAAGCATGCGTAGAAAATCTCAAGCTAAAACACTGGACCCCGCTCCGCAAACCTAAAAGGTCTAACAGACTTATGCAGGACATGCAAAAATAGAACTGTTAATAAAGCAGAGCGCAAATGCCTGAAACGTCCAGACAGGGATTGATGCAGCAGCAGCATCCGTTCTGATGTAATACTTCACTTGAAAAGACAGACTTGTGTTTGGAAGGGGGTAGGAGATGACCTCTTCCTCCAGTACCTTTTTTTATTGTTGCATTGTTTCTTCACAGAAGTCAGCAGGCCCAACAAGTGACAGCTGTTTCGCTCTGTGGAAAGCTCTTCAGGCTTGCTACTGGATCCAGGTTACCTGCTGAGTAAGAACCATTTTTGTATAAGGACAAAGAAACTCAAAAATCGAGTAAATACCCCTGCGTGCTTGATTAGTGTCTCCAGAAAAAACAACAGAA
>JADBJO010000176.1:285000-292500 GCA_016801955.1 Conus betulinus
GGACCTTGGGTGTAACAAAGGCATGACATAACAATAGCCGTGCCCTAAGCTTTTCCGCCATGGACTAGGGCAAGCTGTTTGCGTCCAAAGGTCGACTTTGATTACTAGGGTTGTGGCTTTTCTTTGTGTCCCACATGCAGAGGATGAGTATGAAACCTCGCCAAATTATTTTCATGGCGTATTTGTAATTATTTCTCACATAGTTTTCACGCGCTCATTTCAAGTATGTTGCTGGCGAATGCGAAATTCAAATTATTTAGATTTTGAGTGTGCAATTGCAGTTAGGCTGTATAGACTCAAGGTGCTGACTGCCAGATTGGGGAGGAACAAGGGGATGTGGGGAGTCTGTGGAGAAAGAATGATCATCAGTATACCTTCACCTCCTTGTCTTTCTGTTGGAATTCATTATTTATTGTTTTGTTTCATGTAAGGCACTGTAGTTTACGAATATCAGGTCAAACATCATTACTTTGATGTCACGAATATCACAGCAGTCTGCAAGGACAATTATTAATATCACATGAAAAAAAAAAAAAAGAAAAACGATTTATGGTGCATGATTGCTTTAAAAACAATGAATGCACAATTTTTTGAGACGAACGATCGCCCATACTTAAGCTCCGTGCCATCCCTCACCCCCATGCCCCCCCACCCCTCTCCCCTCTCTCCTGTTGACCCTCGTGTTCGGTGTGGGAAATTTCACCTGTCCCTTGTCGCCCCTTTCATTCTCTGTTTCCTAATCTTAGTTTGGTCTGAATGAAACGGTAAGTTCAAAGGTCAGACCTTCAGGCTGTGTTTGTACTCTCTCTCTCTCTCTCTCTGATACATTTGCCTTCAGATTCAGCTGACTGTAGTACACCCTTCGCTCACTACAATGTAGATTAAGATTGTTATATTCTCATATAACGTCAGCTCCTTTTTAGAAATAATATTAACATAATACTTTGAGAGAACTGTAATATACACAATGCATTACAACACAGACACACACAGACACACAGACAAAGACACACACACACAAAACACGCGCGCGCGCGCGCACGCATGCACGCACGTACATACACACACACACTCTCTCTCTTTCACACACACACACACACACACACACACACACACACACACACACACACACACACACACACACACACACACACACGTACGTCCTTACGTACCTACAAAGCTACCCGCCTACCTACCTACCTACTTTCCTACCTGCCTACCTACCTACCTACCTACCTACCTACATACCTACATGCATACATACATACATGTCTAGTACAAGAAGAAACAAAAACAATAACAGTCATCTAATACAATTCTAGATCGCTGTATTTCCAGATACGTAATCTCATTTTGACACAGATTTCAAAGTTTGAATCAAGACCCCAACTCTGCTCTCCGGCCCTCTGAATTCACACAGGGGCATGGATACCACAACCTAAAAGACCTAATACCAATAGGGTCAATACCATTAGGATCCATCCCATTAGGAACCAATACCAATAGGGCCCAGTTTTAATAGGGCCCAGTTCCAGTATAGGGCCAAGTTCCAATAGGACCCAGTTCCAATAGGGCCCAGTTCCAACAGGGCCCAGAACCAATAGGACAGGTCTAATAGGACCCCAGTTCCAATAGGGTAGGTTCCAATAGGACCCAGTTTCCATAGGGCCCAGTTCCGATAGGACCCCAGTTCCAATAGGGCCCAGTACCAACAGGGCCAGCTCCAATAGGACCCAGTTCCAATAGGGCCCAGTTCCAATAGGGACTCAGTTCCAATAGGTCTAATAGGACCCAGTTCCAATAGGGCCCAGTTCCAATAGGGCCCAGTTCCAATAGGGCCCAGTTCCAATAGGGCCCAGTTCCAATAGGACCCAGTTTCCAATAGGGCCCAGTTCCAATAGGACCCAGTTCCAATAGGGCCCAGTTCCAATAGGACTCAGTTCCAATAGGGCCCAGTTCAATAGGGCCCAGTACCAATGGGGCCCAGTACCAATAGGACCCAGTTCCAATAGGGCCCAGTTCCAATAGGACCCAGTTCCAATAGGGCCCAGTTCCAATAGGGCCCAGTACCAATAGGGCCCAGTTCCAATAGGGCCCAGTTCCAATAGGGCCCAGTTCCAATAGGGCCCAGTACCAATGGGGCCCAGTTCCAATAGGGCCCAGTTCCAATAGGCCCAGTTCCAATAGGGGCCAGTTCCAATGGGACCCAGTACCAATGGGGCCCAGTTCCAATAGGGCCCAGTTCCAATAGGGCCCAGTTCCAATAGGGCCCAGTACCAATGGGACAGGTCCAATAGAGCCCAGTTCCAATAAGGCCCAGTTCCAATAGGACCCAGTTCCAATAGGGCCCAGTTCCAATAGGACCCAGTTCCAAAGGGGACAGGTTCCAATAGGGCCCAGTACCAATCCAATAGGACCCAGTTCCAATAGGGGCCCAGTTCCAATAGGGCCCAGTTCCAAGAGGGTAAGTTTCCAATAGGCCCAGTTCCAATAGGGCCCAGCACCAATAGGGCCCAGTTCCAATAGGGCCCAGTACCAATATAGGACCCAGTTCCAATAGGGCCCAGTACCAATAGGACAGGTCCAATAGGGCCCAGTTCCAATTGGGTAAGGTTCCAGTAGGACCAGATTCCAATAGGACCAGGTCCCAATAGGGCCCAGTTGCAATAGGACCAGGTTCCAATAGGACCCAGTTCCAATAGGACCAGGTTTCCAATAGGATCAGGTTCCAATAGGGCCCAGTTCCAATAAGACCAGGTTCCAATAGGGCCCAGTCCCAATAGGGCCAGGTTCCAATAGGGCCAGTTTCCAATAGCGCCCAGTTCAATAGGGCCCAGTACCAACAGGGCCCCGTACCATTAGGATTCAGTATCAATAGGAAGTACCAGTTTGGCTCATTACCATTAAGACTCAATATCATCAGGACCTAGTTTCATTAGGACTCAGAACCATTAGGCCCAGTACCATTGGGGCCCAATACCATTAGGATCCAGTGCCATTAAGTTCTAGTACCAAGAGGGCTCAGTACCATTAGGACCCAATGCAGTTAGGCCCCAGTAAAAACAGAGACCAGTACCATTTGGATCCAGTTACAACAGGGTCTAGTACCGTTAGGACTCAATGTCATTCGGACCCAGAACCACCACTAAGGCCCAGTGCCAAGAGGGCCAGTAAAAGATAAGGCTTAGTGCCAGTAGGGCCCAATACTTAAAGGACATACGACTAGGACATTCTACTATGGGGACCCAGTGCCAACATCAACAAGACCAGTACCATAGGGACCCCGTACTATTAGGATCCATTACTTAAGACCCAATTCCAATAGGGCCCAGTACCATTAGGATCCAGTACCTTGGACCCAGTACCAATAGGATTCAATGTCATTAGGACAAAATGCGATTTAGACCCAGTACCAATGGGACTCAGTAATGATACGACCCAGAACCACCTAGCACTAGGTACTAATAAGACCAGTACCATTAGGGCCCAGCACCGATAGGACTCAATGCCAATAGGACCAACATCAATAGGGCCCTTTACCAATAGGACCCATTACCAATAGGGCCCATTACCAATAGGACCCATTACCAATAGGACCCAGTGTCAAGAGGACCCAGTATCACTAGGATCAAGCACCGATTGAACTAGTGCATATCATTTTCATCGTTTTTCCCTGAAATCGATGGCTGCAATCAAGGCAGAGCCTGGCCCACTGCGACACTGCGCCCATATGAAAAGTCTCATCGAAACTGTCCCACATCTCAAACTCAGCGTTTCTAACATCGCTGGCATTGCGACTGGACCCTTTGTTCAAAGCTTTCCATTGCCGTGAAGCAAAATCACCAGCAAAGCAGTCCGCTGGTTACCATTCACAAACCATTTTTGTTCGCACTGGCCATCTGTCAAGTTGATAGATAACTCAGCAATCTCGACTTCCGCTTCCGGTCTGGTTCGAGGTCGACATGCACCTTTTGTGCTCCGGCCGGTTTTTCCAGTAATTTATTGTTAATTACTACTTTAAACACCCTATGTTGGTCTGCATCAGGTACGCATGAAACTGTTTAACACAGATAAGTAGGTTTTGTGAAGGTGCGACCCATAATTTGGCGGTGGGCAGTGCAAAAAAGGTGAGCTTAGAAATGTTGAAACTACAGCCGCTGTTGTGAACGGTGCATAGCTGCTTGTGGGAGAAGGCTATGTCAAGAACTGTGTGAGCAAACAGAATGAGTTCAAGCCAACGTAGGTTTGTGGAAAACTGTCATTAAGTGATAAATAGCAATATCAAGAACTTTTTTACAAATTTGAAAAGAACGAGAGATCATACTTCATCGGAAAGTGGTCCGGACATTCCTCATCATTGCACACACACACACACACACACACACACACACACACACACACACACACACACACACACACACACACACGCGCGCGCGCGCGCGCGCGCGCGCGCTGAATTGAAACTGCAAGAGCAAAGCGACACGGATGTGCAGGAAATGTTCATTACCATTAGTGCAAAACTCGAAGAGCTAACCCAAAAGAGAAGAAATCGTCAGCGAGAAAATTGCAAACCTTGCAACGAAGGAAGACATATCAGCTGTGAAATCGGAAATGCAACTGATGACTAAGACTTTTTTCTAAAAAGATCGAAAAACTCGAGAGCAAACTTTTTTTGATTGTGAAATAAAGAATGAAAAACTGCAATAAGAGGTAAATGCCCTAAAAAGAGAAGGTGAAATATTTTTTTTTAATGCGTAGAAGACTAAGGAAAGTAATGTGCGAACCGTGCAGAATGCAAGCAATGATCTAGAACAGTTCACTCGGAGATGGAATAGTCGTCGTCTCTTTCGTGTCCCAGAAGCAACAGGAGAGACTGCGGAAGGCTGCATTAAAAAAAAATGTGTCAATATTTTCTATGAGAAAGTGCAAGTGCCGACCACAGAGAACGATATCGAAATCGCCCATCGGACCAGCCAGCCAAGCAGCTCCAGACCCAGACCGATCATCGTGAGGCATTTTCAACAGAAAGAAAACGAGACAGAATCCTAGCAAATCGTTGAAACCTGAAAAATAAAGGGGTTGTGATTGGAGAGGACTTGACCGCGGCAAATTACAAAATCTATCGTGACGCTACGCAACATTCTACGTGTGCCAGTACGTGGACATCCAGTGGTAGGACATTTGCCAAACTGAAAAACGGACAAACACTGAAATTAGACACGCACACCTATGTTGATCAGGCTTTTCGCCGGGTGGACAAAATACCAGTGAAGAAATGGATCATGGTGCGTAAATTCAGAGTGAGGAATGTGGGACATTGGTCATCAAATACATAGATGCTACTATATTGACCCTAGATTCTCTGCTGTATGTAAGTACTACAGCAGTTTAAGTAGTATTCTGTGACTATTCATGAACATTTTTTTTTCTGATTCCATAACCTGTTTGAACCTATACCTCCCCTATCTACTTATTTACGACTCAATTACCCACCCGCTACCCCTTCCCCTCATACATGTTTTATTTTCCTTTTTCTATGGGAATCTTTCATGATGATGGTGATGATGATGATGATGATGATGATGATGATGATTGTTCTTGTTATTTTTGTTATCATAATCTTTTTAATTATTACCGTATTGCTGTTATTACGATTTCATTAATTTGTTTTGTTTTTATGGATTTGTTTATTTGTATTATCTTTGGCCATTATTTGCGATGCTTCAGTTCAGAAGGAAATCATCATTAGGTGATTAACTTAAAATTTCAAAACTGTAACTTTAAAAAAAAAAAAAAAAAAAAAAGGGGGTGGGGTGAACCTGGGAGAGGCCACTGTGGATAGGTATAGGATCAGACTGTCGCTAAAATACTACTGTAGAGCGATGATGACTTAAATCCATCTACCTTTGTCAGTCTCTACAACTAATGTTCTCGTTCACATGGTTGGATGTATCTGTGAAAATATGCTGAAATATGTGAAAACATGCTGGTTTTCCAAGTTGCTGATGATGCCGCATCATTAATACAGATAAAGATGTTTTTTGCAGACGTCCACCCCTCCCTTTAATCCCCTCTTCTGTACCCTTCACCTGTGTAAGAAGTATATATGCTTTTGGTCTTTGTGCATTGTGATAGAATTTGCCTTTTATTTCCTCAGAGGATAAATGATCTGTCATATGTTTTCAGAATAGGATAGAAATTAAGACATTTATTGAGTATATGATATGGCGATGGGTCAAATGTTGTTAAATTATGATGGTGACTATGGTACAGAATGTGAGGTTGGCCTACGAATGGGATTTGTTTCTGAGTCAACATCGCATACATTGTGAACATTCTGCATTTGATGTCATACCCTTGTGTTTTAGTGTCATGATGTCAACACAGTTGCTAATTCTTTCCCACTCCTTTTCCCACAGGCTCGGCAAACTCACAAAACATCATAGTTAGTTGTTTTTCTTAGTTATTACATGTGTATGGATATTGATACATGTGCCTTCGTGCTGGCATTGTGTGGTGAACTGCTTCGATATGTTTGTGTACTTAGAATATCAATAAGCAAAGGGGGAGAGAAAAAAAAAAGAAGAAGAAAAAAAGAAAAATTTGAACTGGATATGTAGCTGGAGCATGTGCTGGTCACTGGTGGTTGAAGGGGCAGTGCTCTGTAGAACTCGGTATCAGCTTTCACCGTAAGTTTGGAATCTCCACTGGTGATTTTCACCTGCCGGCATTGCTATCTTTCTTGCTATACAGAAAATGATGTGTGGACGATGTTGGTTTTTCTCCTGTTATATAAAATTGTGTGTATGTATCTCACTTTTGCCCTCAGGTGAGAGGGATAATTTGTAGAGCACTAAAACGAAGAGAGAAACTGTTATCAGTTAACACACAAATGCCAGAGTAATTCAGGAAGAACATTTTGTTATGCAAATATTTTCTTTCATAATTTTTAGAATATGCACCGACCGCGTGTGTATTCTACTTTTGTTCTTGATCTCATTGCAGATAAGCCAGTGGCCCTTTGCAATTTGAGTTTGGGTTTGAATTTCTCTGTCTCTCTCTCCCTCTCATTTGAAACTTGTAATGAATAGACCTTGAGGCAGAAAGTGAGCTAAAGGAGAAGTATTCTCTATTCACACACACACACACACACACACACACACACACACGCGCGCGCGCGCGCGCGCGCGCGCGCGCGCGCACGCACGCACGCACGCACACACACACACACACACACACACACACACACACACACACAGAAGGAACAGAGACAGAGAGACAGACAGCGAAACAGAGAGACAGCGACAGAGACAGAAAGATGGAGGCTGACCGAGAAATACATAAGAGTCACCGAGACAGCTAAAGATCCAGACAGGTGGCGGGGTAAACGCCCAAGTTCACACCAACACGTCCAACTCAGACAAATCAGCTCCACCAAGAGCAAGGTAGGAAAAAGGTGGTTCTTTCGCAGCTCATGCTGCCTCGCTTTCCTTGGCAGCA
>JADBJO010000176.1:297500-305000 GCA_016801955.1 Conus betulinus
TCCTGTCTGCCTGTCTGCCAGACCCGCTCTGTGCCTGCCTGCCTGCCTGCCTGTTTGCCTGCCTGCCTGCCTGCCCTGCCTGCCTGCCCGTTTGTCAGGCCGCTCTGTGTCTGTCTGTCTGCCTGTGTGTCTGTCTGTCTCACTGCCTGCCTGTCTGTCTGTCTGTCTGCCTGCCTGCCTGTTTGTCTGCCAGGCGCTTGGTGTCTGTCTGTTTGCCTGCCTGCCTGCCTGCCTGTGTGTCTGCCAGGTCCTCTCTGTTTTTCTGTCTGTCTGCCTGTCGGTCTGTCTGGCTGCCTGCCTGCCTGTCTGTTTGTCTGTCTGTCTCCCTGTCTGTCTGTCTGAATGTCTGCCTGTCTGTCTGTCTGCCTGTCTCTCTGCCTGCCTGCCTGTCTGTCTGTCTGTCTGTCTGCTTGTCTGTCTGCCTGTCTGTCTGTCAGTCAGTTTGTCTGCCTGTGCCGTTTCGTCTCTCTGTCATCAGTACGTCAGTCACTGTCCCCTGTGGTCGCCCCCATTTTTGTGTAACGGAGCAGTTACTATCTTTTCCATTAATTTACACGTGTATGAAGTAAGAGAGATTGGCCTGTAACTGTTGACATCTCTACAGGGTTTGCCATTTTTCAAGTATGGCGCGCGCGCGCGCGCGCGCGCGCGCGCGCGCGTGTGTGTGTGTGTGTGTGTGTGTTTACGCGTGCGCGTGCCTGTTAGGCCTCTAGGCATACTATTTGAGTGTGTTTATATATGTAAGTGTGTCTGTTTGGGTAAGTGTGCATGCGTTCGTGCGAGCGTGCGGGCGGGCGTGCATGCGTGTGTGTGTGTGTGTGTGTGTGTGTGTGTGTGTGTGTAATGCGCCCGCGTCCGTGCGTGGATGCGTGTGTGTGCGTGCGTGTACGTGTGTGTGTGTGTGTGTGTGGGGGGGGGGGGGGGGGGGTGCCTACGCGCGCGCGCGTGGGTGTGTACGCGTACGGACATTCGCAGGTCCATCCATGTGCCTTGACTGCAGTTAACTCGTGGTTAGAGCAAACTTGGTTGAATCACTCAAACATCACACACAGGCTGTCCTCTGAAACTAACTACACCCATGTAGTACATGGTCCGGCCTCGCCCCACCACACAATTAATGACCCAATGTGAAAACGTCACAACGTTCATCGTCACTGCTCCCCTCCCTTCTTTTCTTCCATCTCCGATCCCAACGCCCCCTTCAACCCTCTTCTCCTCTTCCCCTTCCCCTACCCCCAACCCCCCCCCCCTCCCCCTTCCCCCGCTCACACACACACCTCGTACCTCTCCGTACTAGTATAGTAGCTTCCCCAAATATGGCACCCTGATAAATATTCATGAAACACGGGGGGAAAAAAAAAAAAACAAAAAAAAAAAAAAACCGAAACGAAACGAAACAAAACAAGGCTACAGCGTCAGTGGTTGGCATAGCTGCGGCACACACACACGCGCGCGCGCACGCAGCGCGTGCAAACAGTGGTAGTGGTTGGTTGGTTGATCAAGTCGTTGGCGGGGCAGCCCAAAAGCCCACGGTGTAAAGCAAGACGGAACGCTAGCTAGCGGCTCACGACTGGACCAGAAAAAGTAGAGGGGAGAGGCGGAACAGGCCCCCGAGAGAGGGAGAAAGAGAGGGAGAGAGAGAGGTGATAGTAGTTCGTCTCTCAGTCAGTCACATGTTATGGAAGGGACAACGCGCTCAGAGGCCGGCGCACCGCTCTACCACCACCAGTCAAGGTGCGTGCGGCGTTGGTGGTGGTGTGTGTTATTACTGATAGCCAGTCAGTCAGTTCGTCAGTCAGTCACTCAGTCGCTCGAGTAGTGCCTGTACGTACGCGAACACCTATCTTCGACTCTACGAACGTCCTGAGAAAGTTTCATTCGTTCTTCTATCTCGTCAACGGTGATTTTTCTACTTACAAGTTCGGAGTTTGCCGGCGATTATTCCAAGCTGAATGAAACTGGAGTTCTTCAACCGCTGTAATGTTTTTGAAGTTCTCTGAAAAGTGATTGTTTTCTCGGAAGTTTGTGAATGTGGGTGTTTGTGTATGTGTGTGTATATGCTGCGGAGGGGGTGGAACCCGGAGATAGAGAAGGAGGTCAAGGCGTGAAGAGGAGGAGGAGGAGGAGGAGGAGGGTGACGACGAAGGCCTTGTGAATGGTGTGCCCACAGGACGACAGGTCCCGTCACGACGTGTCCCGGACGCGGAGGGGGGCTGAGAGTGAGCCACGGGGTGAGGAGACCGGGTGGTAGTGGACGTCTTGACCGGGTGGTGGACTGCATCTCCTGTGCCCCCCGTCCCCCAGCCGGCCCAATGCTGTCACGGTCACCACTGCACTATGAGGCGGCCTAGACACCCTCGCCCTCCTCTGCCCGACTCCTCCCAACCTGTCCCATGGCTTCTGCTTCTTCTTCGGATGACTTTGGTCGTCTGCCTGTTCGCGAGACCCTGTGTCAGTGCGTCTGCTGGTGCGAAAGGCAAGGGCGGAGATGGCAATGGGGAGGGAGGAGGCGGGAGAGTCGTGTGTGGGACGCGCTTCACGGATCTGGAATCCAGTGCTCTGTTAGCCGATGTGGTCTGGAGGGACGGGTGAGGGAGAAAGTGTTCCCCGAAGACTCCCTCAGGCCCCCCGCCGAAAGGAGGCCATTACAACGTGTCCATACAGTTGAGGAAACAGGTGTGGAAGGGCAGAGAACTCATCAACAAAGGCAAGAAGGCCAGGAAACTTCTCCTGGAACCTTCTCGGATGCTCCCTCCTCCCCAGCGAAAGCAGACAATCGGGACGACGGGCAACAACAACATCAACATCGTCGTCAACGACGATGCGCGTGTGTTGGACGACGGAGGTGATGTCGGGGGGGTGTCCTCTGTGGGGTCCTGTGTGGGGCAGGTGCAGGTGCAGGACGGAGGGACGTACATCTTCTTCCTGAGGGAGGCCGGGGACCGGAAAGGCAGGTACTTTCAGCTGAGCGCCCTCCCCGCCAAGAAGAACCGGCGGGATAGCAGGAAGGTCAGCAAAATCCTCCGGAAGAACGCAGGTAAGGTTCACTGACAGCTATAGACATCATGGCCGTAATGATAAAGTAGCTGTATGTGTTGCGCTTCCTCTCCCTCGGGCTTTTATCTGCTCTGTAACCATAAAAAATAAAACAGCAAGGAGAACACGCAGCACAAACACACACACGGTCACCAACGCGCGCGTATGGCATTCCAGTAGCATATCGTGGAGTCAGAGCGAGTAGGAGACCAGTTTGAAACGATGACTTTTCCACTTTTGTTGTAGAAGGGAGGGACAGTACCAGAGTGCCGTGCATGTCTGGACAGAGAGTTTCCAGAGGAAGCCACATGTTAGAAAGACCTCCTGCTCATCAGATAGTTCCTTTAGTGTAATACGAGCCGGAGTTGTGAGTTTCAGTGCGCCAGATGAATGGAGAGCTCTGGGAGGGGTGTACACTGTGAGAATTTCAGAATGACAAGATTGAACAAGACACACGAGACTGTTATTACATTTTCAGTGTGTAAGTTGATCGGTTGCCAGGCCAGTGCTTTCAGAATGGGGTGTTTTCTTTCTTTCTGTTTCGTTTCGTTTTGTTTTGTTTTGTTTCGTTTTGTAGGTTTTCCGATGAGCGGTCTAGCCGCTGAATTCTGAACTTTTGAACATGTGTGTTTGAAAACTGGCTAGAAGGGGGGGATCATAAAATTATGCTGGGTTTGGAGCAGAAAGTATGTTTGAGGGAAACAAAACCACGTGTTTCTTTCAATGACGGAAATTGGGGATTACTGTCAATCCGACATAATTCCGAGGAACAAACATGGCTATAAGCTGAAAGGTTGCCGGAGATCATAAGTTAACCATGAGTTTTTGCTTTGGGAGAAGAGAGATTTGGGTAGAAGTTACCTGTACAGTACGGGTAGGGTCATAGCATACACCGGACTTTATGTCCGATTTCAAGCATAATAAATTCATCCATCCATACTTTCGTCCGTCTGTTTATTGCACGGGGCTTGTCTTAATACAGTTCAGTCTGTGTGTTTCATTGTTTCAAGATGATGATGATGATTACGATGATAATGACGACGACAACGACAACAACGATGATGATGATGATGATGATGATGATGATGACAACGTTCGAAAAGGGCACGGATAAATCGCACGTGTAAACCATTCCCTGCACATCTGGAAATTATGTCCCCTTCCGGATACTGTTTTCATACACCAGGGAAGGTTTTGTTTTCCTCGGTACTTCATCAGTGTTAACGTGTCATGACCCCAAAACATCAGCCCCTGTCTGTCACAGACCCCGCAGACAGCCCTGACAAACATGATCAAAATGCGCAAGACTAATCTGGATTATGTCCAGGACGGACGGACAGGCAGACCGACAGAGAAGCGTGACCGGACATACTCCCCTGTTCTCCAACGCCTCGTCTGCGATTGCTGCGTCATAATAAGACTAAACGATGCTGATGATAACATCAATGATGATGATGATGATGATGATGATGATGACGGTGGTGTTGGTGGTGCTAGTGGTGATGAGGAGGAGGACGAGGATGAAGATGATAACAGTTATACGCTCCCTATTCAGAGAGAAACTAGTGCTATGCTATATATTCTGCTTCTGCTGCTGCTGGCGCTAGTGCTCGTTCGACTACTACTAATGCTGCTGCTGCTGCTGCTGCTGCTGTTATTGCGACTAGATGTGCGATTTGTTCAAATTCATCTTTCTTTAAAAATATCGTTATTGAGTCGTATCAGAATGAAAATACGTGTTTGGACCTATTACCGAAAAAAAGATAAAGCGTCAGGGAGACTATCATTATGTATGGACGTAATACCGCGAACAAGAGAAAATATCATTGAGACTATCATATATGGACCTAATACTGAGAACAAGAGAAAATATCACAGCGACTATCATTATATATGGACCTAATACCGAGAAGAAGAGAAATATCACAGAAACTATCATTATATGTGGACCTAATACTGAGAACAAGAGAAAATATCACAGAGACTAACTACCTAATACCGAGAACAAGAGACAGACAATCTTACAGAGACTACCATCATGTACGGACCTAATCGAGATGAAGAGAAAGCATCATAGAGACAATCAGTATGTATTAACCTAATACCCGAGAAGAAGAAAAAAAAAAAAACATCGCAGAGACTATCAGTATGTACGGAGCTAATGCCAAGCAGAAGATGAAGTGTCACAGAGACTATCATTATGATGGATCTAATACCGAGGACAAGAGAAAAGTGTCACAGAGACTATCATTATGATGGATCTAATACCGAGGACAAGAGAAAAGTGTGTCACAGAGACTATCATTATGATGGATCTAATACCGAGGACAAGAGAAAAGTGTCACAGAGACTATCATTATGATGGATCTAATCTAATACCGAGGACAAGAGAAAAGTGTCACAGAGACTATCATTATGATGGATCTAATACCGAGGACAAGAGAAAAGTGTCACAGAGACTATCATTATGATGGATCTAATACCGAGGACAAGAGAAAAGTTTCACAGAGACTATCCTTAGGTATGGACCTGATACCGAGAAGAAGAGAAAGCATCACAGGGACTATCAGTATGAACGGAATAATACCCAGGAAGAAGAGAAAGAATTACACAGACTGTCATTACGTATGGACCTAATCCAGAAAAGAAAAGACAGGATCCAAATCAAATGGTGTTCAGCAAGCACGATTATTGCATCTTTTCCACAAACAATGACCAATATGGAGCGATCGTTCTCTAACTGGTAAGTATCTATGAAGTGACATATTTTCATGAAATATTAGATCTTTTGAGAGACATAACTTTGACATTTGGTATTCATCCATATCCCACTAGTACAAACAAATACATGATAATTACCCGATGATCATAGTCCGCACAAGGTGTTTTTTGTCCCACACGGGACAAAGTACATTCCGTTTGAAGTGAACTGAAAGCAGTGAAGACAACGTTCGTACTTCGTATGGACTATGGGTTTGTTCAGTATTACTGGGCAGCATTTGTGACATTTCTTCTTTTTAATGGGCCTGTTGTCTTACCATCTCTTGATTTCCTCCCTTTTTGTGTGTGTGTGTGTGTGTGTGTGTGTGTGTGTGTGTGTGTGTGTGTGTGTGTGTGGTGTGTGTGTGTGTGTGTGTGTGTGTGTGTGTGTGTGTGTGTGTGTGTGTGTGTGTGTGTGTGTGTGTGTGTGTGTGTGTGTGTGTGTGTGTGTGTGTCTGTGTCTGTGTCTGTGTGTGTCTGTGTGTCTGTGTGTGTGTTGTGTTGCATGTGTGGTGTGTGTGTGTGTGTGTGTGTGTGTGTGTGTGTGTGTGTGTGTGTGTGATGTTGTTGTTGTGTTGTGTGTGTGTGTGTGTGTGTGTGTGTGTGTGTGTGTGTGTGTGTGTGTGTGTGTTGCTGTTTGCGTTCGTGTATGCTTAAGGGTGTACGTGGTGTTATACGACACTGACTTGCGTCGTCACCCTAAATACTTCAATTTATGGTTCCTTATTCGTCTCAAAACGTCTGTTTTACCACTTTGCTCATGAACAGAGTCATTGTCATCACGAAAAACAGACATCGTTTGCCATTATCGTATGCACTCCTGATTATCTTGTTTTCGTTCACATGCGCTCAGAACATTCTCAAACAAAACGGTGTTTATCAGAAGGAAATAACTATTCTCTGCCTTTCTTTTCTTTGATCCCACTATCCACTGGACTGTTCGTGTCAAAAGCAGAATTTCATTATTGTTGCATAGCAGTTCGAAATTTCGCGTGCGTCATTAAGACAATGGTTGGTGGCATACATACATCATCTAATATGGAAAAGCGCGCGCTCTATCTGTCTGTCTGTCTTCTTGCTTCCAATACAAAGCCACAGTTTCTTCTAATTTTCTCCAAATTTGCCACGGTCACTAGCATTAGCACACTGGACAGATCATGAGCAAATAATGTATCTGACAGACAGTCGTATTAGCTGCATTTTTAATGCGAGCGGTGAAGCGAGGCAATGTCAGAATTCGAAGCGATTCAAACATGCCTCTTCGCCGGCGGTCATATGGATTAAAACCACAGTGCTTTACTGTCAACCGGAAGAGTCAGTTGGGAGAGAGTTAGACGGAAGATGGAAAGACTCTCTCTCTCTCTATCTCTCTCTCTCTCTCTCTCTCTCTCTCTCTCTCTCTCTCTCTCTCTCTCTAAAGGATTCGAACCGGACTCTAACGCAAAACGATGAGGGGTGGGGGTATGGTTAAGTGGGGGTGATTGGGGGGAAATAAAAAAATAAAAGGGAGGATCGTGGATGGGGGGTTTTGAAAAGGAACTGGGGGGGGGGGGGGGGGGCGACGGGCCGAGGGGGGTTGGGGGTGGGGGAGGCGGAGCCAGGGGGGCACGGGGGGGACCGCCAAAGGGATGACAGGGAAGAGGGGGGGGCAGGGGGGGGACAGGGGGGGGAGGACGGGGGGGAGGAGGGGGGGGGGGGGGGGGC
>JADBJO010000176.1:327500-332500 GCA_016801955.1 Conus betulinus
GACGCACAACATGATATTGACATTCTCGTGGCTCATCTTAATTTAGAGTGGTTCTTGTGTCACGTTTTTTAATCTGCACCCACTGAAGGTGGCACGGCAGACGGAAATCAATGGAAGAATGGCACCACTCACTCAATCTTTCAGTTCTGAATGCTAGAAAAGAAGACGTAGCAGGCACACGCACAACGGATGCCGCAGGGGTGCCCTCATGAGCATCCCATGTGCAGTTGGGAGTGGCGTATCGCTCCAACGGGCCTTCAGTGGGTGCCGTTACCCTTGCGGACACCCTAGCACCGCCAAGGTTTTTTTCAGGGCAACCCACGATCTCAAAGTCCGGGACTTCCTCCGGGCCACATCCCACCTCAGGGATGCGCCCCATGAAGCTCCTGTGTGACTCCCATCCTCCGGAACAGACAGTGGGTTTTAACCACTGTGCAGGACAGAGGTGCGGAAGGCAAAGAGAGTCGAAAGAGGCGAAGGGGTTCCCCAGAGTCCAGCCTTGGGTCGAACCTCTGAGACTCGCGCCCCTGTCCTCTGGCTTGCCAGCCAGGGTGGGCGACCAGTTAGGATGTTCTACCCAAACCGGCCAAAATTGGGTCGTGCGGATCCTTACCAGTTGTCCTGAAAAGGAGCTGTACAAGGACCTGAAAGAAGGCTCCCACAGAAAGCAGACGACCAACACCATCAACTCCGACCCATCACCGACGGGGACGGCAACGCTAACCAGCTACACACACTACAGTCTGGAACGCCCTGTCCTTAAAGGTGATGCCAACCAGCTACACAGACCACAGTCTGGGACACCCTGTCCTTAAAGGTGATGCCAACCAGCTACACAGACCACAGTCTGGGACACCCAGTCCTTAAGGACCTACGGCCAATAGGATGTCAGTCTCTACCTTCGATTCGACTCGACATCCAGGACGCTGATACAAATAGCCTCCGCCATGTTGGTGTGAGTCTTGTGTGTAACGGAGAAGGTGTGGGAACCTCAGGGCTGTCCACTGCTTTAGGCCAGCTCCTCCCCTGCTTTCCTCTCCCTCTGAGCTCTTCGGTACCTTGCGCTATGGGTTGGGCGAAAGAGCTGTGGTGTAACACGTGGTCAAACCACATCAACTTTATTCTTTTCTTCGTGGCGAAGAGGGGCTTTTGAAGACCAGCAGGTTTTCTACTCTAGTGGGGTTTCAGTTTCAGTTTCGGTTTCAGATTCCTCAAGGAGGTGTCACTGCGTGCGGACTAGTCCATTTATGCTACACCACATCTACTAAGTTTTTCGAGACTGCGCTGCGCATGATTTGAAGCTGATGGATAAATGAATTAATGACTGAGATGAGAGAATTCAAGGTCTCATGGCTACGACTTTGCAGATGTCTGATCTGCGCGTTAGCCCAGCGCGTTGGGCAAACCTTGGGTACCCTATCTAACATGTGCCATTATTATCATTGTTTGAGTTTGTGGTGAGAGTACACACACACACACACACACACACACACACACACACACACACACACACACACACGTGTGTGTGTGTGTGTGTGTGTGTGTGTGTGTGTGTGTGTGTGTGCGCGCGCGCATGGGCAAGTGGGCACAAGCCCTTCTGTGTGTGTGTGTGTGTGTGTGTGTGTGGTGTGTGTGTGTGTGTGTGTGTGTGTGTGTGTGTGTGTGTGTGGTTACGCGATACCCCGATTTCTGTAATCCTGTACGCTGTAGATAAATTACCCTGGTCCCAGTTCACCTGCAGCATGGGAACGGCACTATACGTCACGTCTCTCTCTCTCTCTCTCTCTCTCTCTCTCTCTCTCTCTCTATATATCTCTCTCTCTCTGTCTCTCTGTCTCTCTCTATGTATATATGTGTGTGTGTGTGTGTGTGTGTGTGTGTGTGTGTGTGTGTGTGTGTGTGTGATTACAAGGAAACTTCTGAAGCCTGAACCCTGCACTCTTTGAATGGACCCACCCCTCCCACGTCCCACCACACTCTCCCCATTCCCAGCTCCCCTACCGGGCCTGTTTCCTCCTCCTCCCTCCCTCCCTCCCCCCCCCTCGTTCTACCCCTGCCCCCCCCCACCCCTTACTTCCTTCTATTCCCCATCGCCTCCCCTCCCTATACCCCCTCCTCGCACCTTTGTACCCTACTTCGCCGGCGATCGGATCAAGCGTTTACTCCTTAGTGAATGGTCTTGCTGACGTCTCAGTATGTTCTTTGCGACATGGAGGTTTGTGGGGGGGAAGGACGCAGGGCGTATGGTGAGGGTAAGGATGGTAATGGAGGGAGAGAGAGGAGTAACCGGGGGGGGGGGGGGGGGGGGGGGGGGGGGGAGAGGGGGCCTCAGTAAAAGCGTACCCAGGAGTCATATGCAGGGGAATGTTGAGTGAGAAAGAGATGAATAAATTTTAAAGGTAAATGAGGGAGAGAAGGGGTGGGGGTGAGGGGGGGGGGGGGGGGGGGGGGGGGAGGAAAGAAGAGATAAAAGGGGGAAAAGAGAGAGAGGAGAGGGAGACAGACAGAGACTCAGAGAGAGAGACAGAGACAGACACAAAGAGAAACAGAGAGAGAGAGAGAGAGGAATGAATAGAAGAAGGAGCAAGCACAGACCTTCAACAACCCCACCCCACCCCACCCCACCTACCGCTCCCGACATCCACTGAAAAAGTCGAAAAGTTTGCCAGTGCAGTTGGGGGGGGGGGGGGGGGGGGGGGGGGGGGGTGGGGGGGGGGGGGGGGGGGGCATGGGAGTCAAGTCTCTCAGTGGCCAAAAGTACGTATAGCCAAATTAAAAAGGAAGAGGGAAATTTGGGGAAGGGGGGGGGGGGGGGGGGGGGGGGGGGGCGTAGCGCGTCGTAGCGGCAGGAGGTGTGTGTGGTGGTGTGTGGGGGGGGGGGGGTTAGGGTGCAGGTATTATCTGTCTGTTTTGATAAACGCGAATGTTCTTGGGTTTGGGTGTGGGAGGGTAGGAGGAAGGGGTGTGGGAGGGAAAGAAAGTAGGAGAGGGGGGAGATGGAGGGGGGAGGGGGGAAGAGGAGGTGAGGGAGTTGGTTGGGAGGGGGTGGTGCCAAAAAGAGTAGCAGTGCAGTCTGTCCTTGCCGTGGGAATCGCGCCTGATCCTAACGGCTGCCCGTTTCTCAGTGCTGTCACATTCCACATAGTGACTGACTGACTGTCTGTGCCTGTCTGTCTGTCGCGGTCTTCCCTTGACTTTCACACCTCAGCTTATCTTTACCGCTGTACACCACTCTCCCACTCTCCACACACACACACAATCTCCACGCCTCGTGTGCACTGTACTCTTCTTCTTTCTTTTTTAAAGTCGACCACTGTCTACCATTTCCTTTTGATATTCCGATGTTTAATTTCTTGTTAAACCCCATTCTTCGATTTCCTGTTATACCCCCGACTTGATGTTTGGGTTATTGTTGTCGTCGTCGTCGTTGTCGTTGTTGTTGTTAATTCTGGTCTTCATTTTCTTTTTCTACCTCAGTCTCCCTTTAAATTTTAGCCCTAGTCTTTTTGTTGTTGTTGTTGTTGTTGTTGTTGTTGTTGTTGTTGTTGTTGTTGTTGCTGTTGTGTTGTTACTGTTGTTGATGCCCCAGCCTTCCTTTCCTATTTGTACCCCAATCATCATTATCTTTTTATATCCTAGTTTTCCTTGTCTGTTTATGTTCCAGTCTTCCTTTTTTCTTTCAATACTCTTCTTTTTTTTTCTGTTAACGCCAGTTATCCTTTTCTTTTAATACTACAGCTTTCCGTTTTCTTCATTACCAAAAATCTTTCCTTGCCTTTGATACCCAAATCTTTTCTGTACCCATATTTCCCCATTTGTTTCATGCTCCAATCTTCCCTTATCTTCTCTATGGCAGTTTTTTTTTTTTTTGCAGGTTTTTTTTTTTTTTTAAAATATATATAACCTTCGTTTTATTCTCCAATTTTCCATTTCTTTCGATTTCCGCCGAGTCATTGTCGTTGTATTACCAGTATTTCCATTTTTTTCCCATCCAAGCCATCCGTTTGCTCTATGTTCCAGATGTCTTTTTTTTTTTTTTTCATAACCAGCCTTAGTTCCTTTTACACCCCAGTCTTCCATTTTCTTCGATGTCCCAGTCTTATTTTTCTTTCACACCCGAGTGTCCTTTTTCATTCTCCATTTTTCGGATCCAGACAAAATATATTGCTAGCCTTTCGAATCAGCCAAGGTACGCGTCAGTACTTCCGGTTGACTCAGTGAACAGGTCCGAAGAGAAAGCCGTTTCTGGAAGCCTTCTAGAAGTCTTCCGGGAGGTCTTCAGCATTTTGACGCTGAAGAGTGAAGTTATGTGGCCCGCCACGTGGATCATATATAATTATGAGCACACGTGTGACGTGCGAGAGAGTGCTGTGGATGTTGGTGCTCTTTCGTTAAGTGACAAAAGCAAACCTCGACCTGTCCACGAGCATCACGTGACTATCAGAGAGCACGGACGAATGAGTGTTGTAGTGACGTCATCTCTGACGCAAGACAAGGTGCAGGAGGAAAGGAGGGGGTGGGGTGTCGACGCGTGTCTATGACGTCAAAATCCCACAGGGAACTAGTCAGCCAAGCTGTGTCCTGCTCTGTCCAGGCAGGCGGCCTATTTATAGAAAAAGTTACAGTTCCGTCAACGTCCTTCGGTACGGAACACACAGCCAGTCAGAGCCAGAGTGAGAGGAGTCGGTGAGGGGAGGTGATCGAAAAGAGAGAGGGAAGCGGAATGGCGTGCTGCGTGTGTGTGTGTGCGTGTGTGTGTGTGTGTGTGTGTGTGTGTGTGTGTGTGTGTGTGTGTGTGTGTTTATGAGAGAGAGAGAGAGAGAGAGAGAGAGAGAGAGAGAGGAGGGGGGGGGGGGGTATGAGTGGAAGAATAGGAAGCTGGATGGTGCTGGGTGTGCCAGTATCATGTCACAGTCTTTCCCTTTACATCTCAAATCTTACTTTCGCTCCATGCCCGTATTTTCCTTCTATATCCCTTTATATATAACTGAGTCTACTGT
>JADBJO010000176.1:335000-345000 GCA_016801955.1 Conus betulinus
CCACTTGTTTGTCACGCTAATTCCTCTTGGCTTTTCGACAAGGAAGATGAGAGCTATTCCCAGCCATTTTTGCCTCCCCCTTTCTCTCTCTGGTTCCCACCACCACCACCACCACCCCTTTCCCTCCCCTTTTCAACCCCCACCCCCTCCCTCCCAGTCCCACGTTTTGTACCTTGTCTCCAAAGTCGAAGACGCAACCCCAATCCCGAAATCGACTTCCCTCCTGGTGCGCACATACACCACCCCCTCCAGTCTCTCACGTCCAACCCACCTCCCTGGTCCCCCACCTCCCTCCTCCACGCCCCTCCTCTATCCCTCCCTTCCCCCCCCCCTCTCTCTCTCTCTCTCTCTCTCTCTCGCCCTCCACCCTCACTTTCAGCTCCGGCTCCGCCATCTCAAGCGAAACTATGAACGAATGGGCAGACGATCTTGTCACTTGCGGCGTATGTAAATGGCAATGTCCTCCTCGTCTCTCTCTCTCTCTCTCTCTCTCTCTCTCTGTCCTCCTTACACACACATACACTTGCATACCTGTGTGCAAGGCAGCGAGCTGTCTTGTCTGGCTGTTTCTTTCTGTTGTACCGTCGCGAACCTGTTGTGTCCATGTGAAATGCGGAGTGCTGCACCGCCCGCGCTGAGTTTAGCCAACAAATCGGGGTATAGCAGTAGTAGTAGTAATAGTAGTGTGGGAAAGTGTTGGAAGGAGGTGGAGGCGTTTCTTCACAAGATCGACGAGACACCAACGAACCACCAGTGTCTCCGTCTGTCTGTCTGTCGTTCGCTCTCTCTCTCCCTCTCTCTCTCTCTCTCGCCCAACTGACCCTGACCCATACCCTGGCTGACGGACGACGAGGACGTAGGAAACAAACAACAGGCAATCCAGGAGAGAAGAGGGTCCGGCTTGTTGTGGTTGTGGTGGAGTGTCGACGATCTGAGAGTTGATAGCGCTGGGGCGTCGTGCAGTGGGGAAAATCATTGTTGGAGTGACATGCTGCACGCCGCAACAGGGTGGAAGACTTAGCCACCGCCGCTGGGAGAGAGAGACAGAGAAAGAAAGAGAGACGGTTGCTTTACGCGAGAGTCGCCAGACAACAATTTTGTTGCAGTTTTTCTTCGTTTTTTTTTTTTTTTTTTTTTTTTTTTTTGGTTGTTTTTTTTAAATGACTGTTAAGTGCGTCATTGCGTGGTCTTCGGGCTCTGCAATCGTCAGGTCTCTGTTATGGTGTGTGAAACTGGGAAGCGCTGCAGCTGTTCGTGACGACATGACTCGTGATCGTGTCTGGTTTACTGTTGAAGGTGTTTGAGACGAACGTTGTGTTTGCGCTGAAATTTATAATTTTTTTTTTTTAAAAGAAATTAAGTGTGTGTCCAAGACGCTTTAGCAATAGCTACGTATGATCGTAACATTGGGCTTCACAGAGGAAGGGGAAGAGGGACGCGTGACGGAGATTGGGGGGGGGGGGGGGGGGGGGGGGAGGAAGAGGGGGGGGGGGGATATCTGAATATTTAGAAATTAGCAAAAGATGGTGAAGACAACAGAAAATCGGGTTTGCTTTGTGTCTGTCTACTACACACATTAAATAAATCATACTCGTCCAAATAAGAGATTGAAGCGGTAACTATGCCAAAGGCGGGTGATTTTGAAAAGAGGAACGAGAGGGGAGTTCCGTGTGTGATAGTGAATGTAGGGGTGAGAAGGGATAGTGGGATATAGGGGGAAGAGAAGAGCTCAGAAATCGGCTCCGTTGAGTTTCAGTTTTGTGACCCTGTTTTTTATTCTTCACTGGGCAGCATAGTTGCCGAATTCCTCTCACTGTTCTGGGATTGTACGAGTATCTTTTTGTCGTCCATAAAAAAAGGTACAGGAAAGTAAAGCTTGCAAAAGCAACATACAAATCATGCATGCCTCTGAATTACATAAAGGTAAAGAACAAGAAGAGACAAACACAGAAATAGTAAGATTTAACCAACTGGATTCTTTGATACTAGAAAAAAGGCTAAAACAACAACAATACAACGTTACCTGTGGGATCCAGGACATATCCTCCCACTCTGAAAAAATCTGACAGTCGAGGCCATCGATGGTGCTGTGGTCCTTGTGTATCGATGGTAACGTCTGGAAGACTGACGATGGAAGTGAACGTGCCAAGGATGTGGCCCAGAATTAAAATAGAAAATGAACAGGGGAGATTGCCGGTTCGACTCCCCTCTCTGTGACCCTTCTCCCTCCCTACATACCTGCCCCCCCTTCTCTGCCCTTCTCTCTCTCTCTCGTCGATAAACCAGCAGTTGTGTCTGGGTTTGGGACTTTCAGATAAAATGTTCCACAGAAACAAAATTGTGTGCAGTGAAGAATGATATTGTAACTTCATTCTGGAGTGTCAGACACAGTTCTCAGAACTGTTAGTTGAACTGTGACAGGTTATGATCTATTTTACTGGAATTGCTATTTACTTACTGGCAGGAGTTGTTAAACTTGCTCGTCTTTGGTAACCTGTATTTAAAAGAAATTCTTTTTTATGGTAATTTTTCTGTGATATGATAATCTTTTACAAGAGCGAGTTTAGTAAATAACCTTGTAGAGTTGTTTATTGCTAGAATGACTTTTTTCCAAACGTGCTTTACTTGAATGTTTTTAGGAGCTATATTTACCGATAATCTTTTGTAAACATTATTGTCCTATATAATCTTTTGTAAGAACTACGTTTCTTTATAATTCTTCGCAGTAGTTGTTGTCTCAATATTCTTTTGTTACAGTTCCATAGATACATTTGTTGTTGTTGTAAAAGTTGCTTTACTCATCTGATTTAATCTATAACGGTTTGTATGAGCTGTTTTAAACTTCTAAGAGCTGTTTTCCTTAATGATGTTTTATGAGTTGCCTTTCCTTGATTAGTATTCGCAAGAGTTCTTTTTACCTAATACTCTTCTTGCAAGACTTATTTACTTGATAAAATTCTGAAGGAGTCGTTTTTTTTGTTCAAGCGAGGGCTATTCTTCATAATAATCTGTTGCAAGAAAGGGAAAGCAAGAGTGGCTGTACTTACCAAACAACAAAAGATGAAAGGGAGACCCTACTCTCGTGATTAACTAGTTAACCCAGGTCTGTTGTACTTGCTATGGCTGGGATTGAGAGGGTGAGTGGGTACGAGACTAAGTGGTTCTAGATCCTTTGACGTCTGGCGTTCAGGTTTGACTACAGGCAAGGTGCGCTAAACTGGGGAAAAAAAATTAGTTGTTACTTGTCATCACAATGGACGTGCGCCCAATTAAAAAACGAAAACACTCCATTTAGTTTGCCTACAGAAGCAATGGCTATACATTTCTTTCTCAGTCGTCTGTTAACTGTAATAATGGCGGATTCCACCTGCAGTCGCAATAAAGTATGTGAGGTAATGTTGCTTACAGACCAGCCGACCGCAAAGGGCCATATCAAGCCTGTAGCAAGGTATGTGAATCTGTTCATAGAGGTCAAAGCCTTGCGATAATTGCGATAATAAGGTGTGATAATCTCCTCCAAGTTGTGTGCTGTAACAACCGACGGGAACATTTCCGTGGAGATTTCCGTCTCAGACTGCGGTGAGTTCCTTCAGCCCATGTCCGATCTTGTTGACAAATCACGGTCCACTCGCCGCGGGTGCAGGTAAGCGCTCGTGGTATCTCGCCCCGTAGCTTCTGCTCAGTCAAGCGGACTCACAAAGCAGTTTTCACGCATGATTATGATTACGAACGGGGCGGCTGCGTTTTTTTTTTTTTTTTTCACCTGTGGAATCTAGATTTTTTTTTTTTTTTTTTTTTTTTTTTTTAGTTAGGTGCCGGTAGGTACGGCGGGGTGGATTAGCGAGGGTGTGCAACAGGGGAGGTGGCAAGATAGGTAGGAAAGGTAGCCGGGAGAGCGACACTGGTCTCACGGCGGTGACAGGGTGTGTGGTATTTTGGGGTCTGCTTCTTGTCAAACGCTTCGTTATCTGTGCAGTTCGCAGCTGCAGCAGTGTAAGGTCACGTCAATCAATCGTCACGTCACGCTGCAGTCGTGACATATCGGCTGTAGTGAGTCTCTCTGTGGCGGCTGTCGTGTGTTTGTGTGTGTGTGTGTGTGTGTGTGTGAAGGGGGCGGTGTCTACCATCGTCCTCGCCACCCTCAGTCGGTGGGTTGGATCTGTCTCGCATGCTCTTGGACATCTGTCGACAGATAATTAGTGAGAGGAAGCTCGGTTTCATCCCTCACATCAAGGAGTGGAGGCCAAGCAGGGTGATGAGACCAGCGAGTCACAGGATGAGACAGAGCCTGTCAGGAGTGCAGTGTTTCTTCTTCAGAAGGAAGTGGGGCGATCCACATGTTGAGAGTTAGCAGAACGTATCACACCACCACTATCAACATAGACAGTAATTGCAGTGCATGGTCTGTAGTTGTGTCAGTCGTGACATAATTACACTGGCTAGATCTGTGCCCATCATCACGCAATTACCGGGGTGAGCAGGCCTCGAGTTGTGTCGGACACTGACACCCGTTTTCTGGGATTAGGCAGACGGCGTGGAAAAGACTGGAACCGCAGCAGAAGTTACAGTTCGTGAGTCGCAGACACCGCATCTCAACGCATGCTTTCGGTGCTTCAAGAGACGGTTCTGGCAGACTGTGTCTGCTACGTGGAGAGACAGAACTTGAGATTTATACAGGTGGTCACTGGATATCTGTAGGGGCTTTGTGTTTGCTGTCATCCATGTTCGTGTGTGGAGGTCATTGAGGCTGTTTTAGAGGACCGCTACAACTGAACAGACCCAGAAAGGTCGACGGAAGAAGACACATCAAATCAGTGGCTTCGGTCCATGCTGGCTTCAAGATTTCATGGGCACCGTTGCGGCGGGTTTTCTGCCCAGCCACGGTAGCCGAGTCGTTGGATTCTCAATGCAGCACGGAGACATTGACAGTCTCTGAATTCGGTGCCGATCGGAGTCTGCAATTTTGCTTTTTTTTTTTTCTTCCTTTTTTTTCTTTTTTTTTTTTTAGCAGTGGATGTTGCTAGCCGACCTTGCCAGTCACCCAGCTCCTGTCTGTGGAATTTGGTGTGTGAGCATTGACCCCAGTCTGTGGCTGGCATGTCCCAGGGACAGACGTGTGCTGAAGTGACGGTGAAGGGAACTGTGTGTGTGTAGGTGAGAGGGCAGTGCTGTGAACTGAGTTCCTGGTGTAACCGGCGCCATGGCTGGTCGGAAAGGTAAGGCCTAATTCCCCTTGTCATCTTTGGTGATATGGCTTCGTGGCAAAAAACTTACTGTGCCTTACCTTTCCTCCTCCTCCTCCTCCTCCTCCTCCCTTATTCTTCTTCTAATTTTTCCCTTCTTCTTCTTTACACAGTGCATTGTGACCCTGTTGTAAGCAGGGATACAATAGGCCTTCGGAAGTGGGATACTGGCAGCATAATTAAGATGATCAAGATTGTTCTGGGGTCTCTGTCTTTAAACCAGAATCCGACCGAATGTGTTTATGAAACAGTCTGGTACTGTTAATTCCCGGATTTGCAACCAGCCCTTCTGAGGAGACCTGAAGGCCGGCAAGCAAGGGGCAGTGGCAGGTTCCCTGTTCCACTGAGTTCCACACCCTGATGTTGGATAGGGGTGGGCTGGGGATCGGGTGGGGTGTGGGAGAGAATATGAGCATTGACGTATATCAGTCCGTGAATACAGAACTTGAGCTTCGTCTGACGGCCTTTTGGTTGTGCAAAACTTCCTTGAATACGGAACTTGAGCACTGACTGGCGGAATCTTCGTAGAGGATCAGTCCGCGAGTACAGAACTTCAGCACTGACTGACGGAATCTTAGTAAGGCATTAATCCGTGAATACGGAATTTGAGCATCGACTGGCGGAATCTTAGTGGAGCATACTATCCGTGAATACGGAACTTGAGCATCGACTGGCGGAATCTTAGCAGAGCATTAGCCCGTGAGTACGGAACTTGAGCATTGACTAACAGAATCTTCGTAGAGCATTTGTTCGTGAAGACGGAACTTGAACTTTGACTGACGGAACCCTAGTAGAACTTTAATCCATGAATACGGAACTTGAGCATTGAATGACGGCTTTTAGTCGAGCACTTGTCCGTGAGTATGAAACGTGAGTGTTGGCTGATGGAATCTTAGTTAAAGCATTAATCCGTGAGTACGGAACTTCAGCATTGATAAAAGGAATCGTAGAAGAACATTAGTCTGTGAATACGGAACTTGAACGAATCTGGTAGAGCATAACGTCCGTGAAGACGGAACTAGAGCAATGACTGACGGAATCTTAGGAGAGCAGAAAGTCGTGTGAAAGCACAGCAGGTGAATTACGGTTTTATCTGTCACCAATGGCATAGAAGCTTGACTCACAGTGGCGAATCACAAAGACCGACAGGTGACACACGTTGGCATATAAGAGACAGAGAGAGGTTGACAAATAAGCATGATGTGTATACAACTTAGTCTCTAAGAGATTCAGCTTCCATTGTCGGTACAGAACAGAAGAGAGAATGTAAGGGTTTTTTTTTTTTTCACGACTGGAGGTCGAAAAGGAACTCTTCTTCCAGTTCTGTTCTGCTGTTATTTTGGTCTTCTCCACTTGAAACAGTGGTGTTCGGATCTCTGATGAGCTGGGGGAGGGAACGGTCGAAAAACAAAGAAACAAACAAACATACAACAATGTAAGTGTCAGAAGGCCACGTGATGTGTTCCTAGTCCTTAGGCCAGGTGTCGTGCATCAGATGCTGCTGTTCTCTCTTAGAGAGCAATTTTGAAGGCGTTCGACAACCTACCTCCAAGGTGCAAGACTTAAAGGCTGAAGTCATGCGGTATATACTGTGAGCAGATTTTTTTTTTTTGAGGAACTGCTCTCCCCCCCCCCCCCCCCCCCCCCCCCTCCTCCTCCTCTCTCCCCCAGTTTCCTCCCATCCCTCCTCCTCTTTCGCTTTACCTCACCCCCCCACCGCTTCTCATCCTACACCTCCACACTCAATCTCTCCCTGTCTCCCTCTCTCCTCCCCATTGGGTGTGTGGGTTTGAGAGGTGTCTGTGCGTACGTAGTGCACGCACGTGCGTGTGCGTGTGCGTGCGTTCCTGTACATGTGTGTGTGTGTGTGTGTGTGTGTGTGTGTGTGCGCGCGCGTGTGTGTATGTATGTGCGTCTGTGTGTGCGCAAAATGTATACGTTCTGCATATGTATATGCGTTGGCGTATATGTACGCATCAAAGAGACAGACAGACACACACACACACAGACAGACAGAATCAGGGGGAGGAACCAGGAAACAGGCAGACAGACATAGAGATGCTGCTTTTCCTCATATGATTTGTATGTGGCCAGGAAGAAAACTAAAGGTGGGGAGAGGTGGGGAGGTGGAGGGGAAGGAAAGGTGGTTATCCTGTATCAAGTCTTTTCCCACCCGTAAAGATACGTGAACACAGAGCTGAAATGATAACCCACCCACCACCCACCCACCCACTCCCTCGTGACCCACCTACCCCCCCACCCCACATCCCACCCCCTCCCTTCCCTACCTTCTCTCACTTTTCCTCCTCCCCCACCACCCCCCACGCCACCACCCTCTCCAAAGCCTGATGAGGCGACCTTCAGGGTACCGACATGCTGTATAATGTCTAAGACAGCTCGTGGAGGCGAGTTCAAGTGTTTATTTTGCCAGGCGATATCTTGAAACACCACTGCGCCAAGTGTCGAAGAGGTGGCCCCCGCCCGGAACTCGAGGGAGCTTCGGCGAGAGCGCTTTATCTCTTTACACTCCCATCCCCGTTCCAGTCCTTGCTCTCTGTCTGGCTGGCTGGCTGGCTGGCTGCTGGCTGGCTGGCTGGCTGCCTGGCTGGTTGGTTGGCTGTCTGTCTGTCTGTCTTTGTCTGCCTGTCTGTCTGTCTTTGTCTCTCCCTCTGTCTGTCTGTCTGTCTGCCTGTGCCTGTCTCTCTGCCTGTCTGTCTGTCTGTCTCTCTCTCTCTCTCTCTCTCTCTCTCTCTCTCTCTCTCTCTCTCTCTCTGTCACAGGCAGAAAAGACTCATGGAGACACGCACGCACACACATACACACAGAACTACGCGCGCACGCACACGCAAATATATATGTGTGTGTGTATATATATATATATATATATATATATATATATACTGTCTCACTTTGTCACACACACACACACACACACACACACACACACACACACACACACACACACACCAGAGAGAGAGAGAAAGGGGGGGGGGGGGGGCTTCGAAGAAACAGGTTGTTTGTGGGTGGTTTTCGCTATTATACCTCCAGGAAAGCTCTTAAAGCATCTATTACTGACTCACCCGGTATGCATGTGTGTGTGCCGCGCGCGCGCGCGCGTGTGTATGTGCATGTGTGCGTGTGTGTGTGTGTGGCCACTCTTCTTTCACCTTCTGATGTCTCCTGAAACGTGAGGAAACTCCCTTGGTGCATTCCTTGTGATGTACCACTCGCTGAAACACGTCTTCCTCCCGCGTGGTGGGACTTCCATGATGTCAGACTTAACACTTCACGGCAGACTTAAAACGCTCCTGTTCAGGGACGACGTTTCACCAGATGCGATCTTTGAGAACCTGAAAGAGAGCAACATTGTTCACCTGATGTAAAAGATTTTGCTGACAGAAGTTTTAAAGCAAGTTTTCCGCTTCAGTTCTGTGTGTGTGTGTGTGTGTGTGTGTGTGTGTGTGTGTGTGTGTGTGCGCGTGTGTGTGTGTGTGTGTGTGTGTGTGTGTGTGTGTGTGTGTGTGTGTGGTATAAATAGAACTGATTATTATGAGACGATGGTCCTTGTATGGCTGTCGTGGTCAGCTGGGCTATAAACGACATGAATTATGGCGCGTGCACGCGAACATGTATGCATGTAGACAGATAGATAGGCAGATAGCCTGACAGCCAGCCAGCCGGAGAGAGAGATAGACCGATGGATAGATAGATAGATGGATAGATAGAGAGATAAATAGATCGACAGACAAATAGACGGATAGATAGACAGATATATAGAAGGATAGATAGATGGATAGACACATACAGATAGGAGGATGAATGGGTAGTTACGCATATGGTGGGAGGATAAAAGAGGGGAATGAGCATGTATATGCACATATGTGCGCGTTTGTGTGGACTGTGTGTGTGTGTGTGTGTGTGTGTGTGTGTGTGTGTGTGTGTGTGTGTGTACTCATGCACGCGTGCGTATGTGTGTCTGTGTGTTTGCGCGCACACATGTGTGTGTGTATGCGCGCGCGCGCGCTCGCGCACACGCATGCGCGCGCAAGAAGCATTTCTTACAGTGCGCATATCCGATGCATCCATTGTAGTTCATGTATCTGTGACACAGTTGAGGCTCCGCCCCGTTTCACTGTCAACGCCTGAAGCGTTTTCGTCGTCTCTGAACTTAAATCAGAAAGAGGAAATAGAGATGAGTGAGGACATTTTAAGGCCTATGTGACAGGACCACGTCTCCACGTCTCCATGTGTATGTCTCGTTCCAAACAGGCCCACACAACATGGAACAGTGAGCATTTCATGCTGTTCCTCTCCAAACAGGCCATACAAAAAAAATATATATTTAGAGCAGTGAGCATGTCCAAGCTGTCCCACTCTAAACAGGCCCACATAATGGAGAGCAGTGAGCCTTTCCAAGCTGTCCCACTCCAAACAGGCCCCACACAAATCAGAGCAATGGGCATTTCCATGTTGTCCTGTCCTAAACAGGCCCACATAATGAAGAGCAGTGAGCATTTCTAAGCTGTCCCATTCTAAACAGGCCATACAACGTAGAGCAGTGAGCATTTCTAAGCTGTCCCTTTCTAAACAGGCCATACAACGTAGAGCAGTGAGCATTTCTAAGCTGTCCCATTCTAAACAGACCCCCACACCATAGAACAATGAGCAGTTCGAAGCTTTATTTAAAGGCATGTCATGTGATGAAATAATCCACGCAAAATGTCACACAGTGGAGAACTTGGTAGTGCTCCACCTGC
>JADBJO010000176.1:357500-360000 GCA_016801955.1 Conus betulinus
GGAAGCTATGAATTTTGTGCCGATTTGTCGAAACTTATATCTATGTATCTAAAAGAAAAGCACACACAAAAAAAAAAAAAAAAAAAAAAAAAAAAAAAAAAATCCCACTATCGACGCCCGCTAACCGTATAGAATTTTTTTTTATATGTTGGATCATAACCTGCTGACTGTGAGTTTTTTTTTCTGCTCTAATATGTCGTAGGCGTGTTTTCGAGTGGGGGGGGGGGGGGGGGGGGGGGATGGGAGGGGAAACACTGGATTGCTGAGGGGGGAGGGAGAGTGAGAGCGGCAAGTGGGCGGGGGAAAAGGTAGTGGGTGGGGAAAAAGGTTTGCGTGTTATGTGAAACTACGTGGGGCAGGTTTTGTTACAAGGTAACAAAGAACGAAGGTGGCGTGGTCTTACGCTGTCGATTGACTTAACACCCACACTATCCGAAGCGACAGGACGTGAAGATCCGGTAGTATAGATCGTCAGCTGACGCCTCTGTAATGCTGCGAGTATCGTTCGTCTTCCCCTGTGAAGTTTTCATTGAAGATCAGCATTGTCTGTCCTCTCGACGGTGCCTCCAAGTTGCTCTCGACAATGACTTTAGTGCACATTTTTGTTTGTTTTGTTTGTGTCTCTCTATTGCCCTTTCTTGGGGGTGTGTGGGGGGGGGGGGGGGGGGGGGGGGGGGAACAGGAGCTGAGTTTGCGTGTCATTCGTAAAACTATTGTTAATTGCCTCCCTTAGCGTACATAAAAGGCAAAATAGATTATTGTCCGCAAAATTGTTAAAAATGTCGCTTTCCCACCCTATCCCTCCACCCCCACCCCCCACCCCACCCCCCATTCTACCCCTACCCACTCCCTGCCCCACCCGTCCTTCTCCCTGTTTTCTCTTCTTTCAAGTCATTCGGTTTCAAATTTATAACTGATGAAGTCCGCAGCTGTGTGCCATCGTCACTCAACGAATGGCACGCGCCGTCAGTTGCAGCTGCTTCATTGGCACCAAGTCCTCCTCCCCTGCTGGCCAGAGTGCCACCACTTTCAAGCAGACCGACCGACTGAAAGCTGTGCCCCACCCAGGAGAGGTTTCCTCTCTGACTGTCCCCCCTTCGCCTTCCCCCCCCCCCCCCCCCCCCTCCCCCACCCCCGCCTTTGACTACCTTTCCCCTAAGCTCCACATACCATCAGTCTCCTCCGCTCCTCTTTCGTTTCATGCAGATGACGAAGTGATGTTCTGCCCTCTTTCCGTTAGTGACGCACAGTCTTCTTTTTCATAAGTGAATGTGCAGTATCGCCTAACATCAGCTGTTCCACAGGAACGTGACGTGCAGTTGGGAAATCCTCATAAAGTTTACTTCGATGTTTTGACTCGAGGTGTCATGTCCTAATCCACCTCCAGGTGATAAAGCAGACGAAGAGAGACAGAGACAGAGAGAGAGAGACTGACTAAGTAACACAAGCCTGAAAATGACAACGCGTTAAGACGGGCAGCCATTTTCATCTTCGACGCATGCGGGACTGGAACTCGCAAACGACCATCTGCCACTGAGCCACTCGGAGGATGCCTCATTTGCCCATCCCCGGGTCGCCCACTCTTCCGTGGTACCGCCACCCTCAGTGCCCTCTCCAGTGTATGTCTCTGTCCTGTGTCGCCTTCTCTCGATCCTATTGCCTGTTTAGTGTACTGCTTCTTTATTCTCAGCCAGCCTAAAGACAGACGCGCGAATGGTTGCCTGTGCAATTTACTGAGGTGAACCAGCTCGGGTTGTACTCCCTGACTGCCCCCCCCCCCCCCCCAACCCCCCCCCCCCCCAACCTCTCCCCCCTCCCCCTTCCCCCACTAGCCCAGATGACTCGAGGACAGGGAAGAGGAGTGGCGTTTCCAGGTGTTGTAGGCGCTGGGGGATTCCCTTGTCTCTTCCGGCCTTGGTACCCCACCAGTCCTCTTTCTGACTGGAAAACCTAGGAAACTGGTTCACAGGTTTGCAGGAAGACGTGGAGGAGGAAGCGGTGTGGAGAGAGGTGGGCGGAAGGTGATCAGGAAGATTTTTTTTTCTGTCCGTGTCATTTTACCGAAGATGGTGGAGGAGTGTGTGTGTGTGTGTGGGGGGGGGGGGGGGGGGGGGGGGGGGGGGGGGGGGGATCGAGGTACCTAGAAAGTCCATAAATCAAACCGGACCCGAACGTCAAACCCATTACGGGGCGAAAAGTCCTGACTTGCCCATGTGTTCGACACGGTGGTTGAACACGAACATTTGACATAGCGGACGCTTTGGCTGGGGAGTTGGTTTGAATATTGAATGGAGAGATAGGTGGTGGTGGGGAAGGGGGAGGTGGGGGAGGAGGTGAGGGGTAGGAGCAGGCGCGAATAGAGGCTAATGTGTGTGTTTGGAGGGGGGGGGGGGGGGGAGGGGTTGGCACGGCGGCGGCTTCTTGTGCCCCCAGGACTTGGGGACCTAGATGGAAGGCAGATTAACCGGGTTGAAATCAGTGACAGTGCAAGTGACTTTGC
>JADBJO010000176.1:370000-372500 GCA_016801955.1 Conus betulinus
CGAAGATCTACATCTGACTAACAGTACACCTCCGACTCTCTCTCTCTCTCTCTCTCTCTCTCTCTCTCTCTCCCTCCCTCCCTCACTCACTCCATCCATCCATCCATCCATACCCCTCCTCCCTCCCTCCCTCTCCCTCCCCCCATCCTCCCCCAGACGTGGTGGTGCAATTATCCAGTCATGTCGCAGAGCAATGGGTGTAAATGGTGGTTACATCGACTGCACACATGTGGCAGGGTTACGCATAAGAGCGAATTTGTGATTAGGTGTGGGGGTAGCGGTTGGGGGGTGGAGAGGGGGGGGGGGATGTAGCAGGAGACAGAGGTTTCATGCCGTGTGCCCTCCTCAGACCCCACCCTTCCTTCCTCTACCCTTCCTCCACCCTTCCTTCCTTCCTTCACCCTTCCTTCCTCCACCCTTCCTTCCTCATTCTTCCTCACCCTTCCTTCCTCCACCCTTCCTTCCTCCGTTTTTCCTTTTTTTAAAAAAAAAAATGTGTCTCTCTTCACCCCCATGCCACCCCCCCCCCCCCTTTCTTTTATCTCCTTGTCCAAAGTTTGCATGTCACACTATCAAAGTTTGTAGTCACACTATTGTATGTCATACTATCAAAGTTTGCATGTCACACTATCAAACTTTGTAGTCACACTATCAAACTTTGTAGTCACACTATTGTATGTCATACTATCAAAGCTTTGCATGTCACACTATCAAAGTTTGTAGTCACACTATTGTATGTCATACTATCAAAGCTTGCATGTCACACTATCAAAGTTTGCTTGTCACACTATTGCATGGCACACTATCAAAGTATGCAAGTCACGTTATTGCATGTCACTATCAAAGTTTGCATGTCACTATCCAAGTTTGCATGTCACACTATCAAAGTTTATATGTCACTCTATCAAAGTTTGCATGTCACACTATCACAGTATCAAAGTTGGCATATCACACTATCAAAAGTCTATATGTTACACTATCAAAGTTTGCATGTCACACTATCACAGTATCAAAGTTGGCATATCACACTATCAAAGTTTATATGTCACACTATCAAAGTTTGCTTGCCACACTATTATTGCATGCCACACGATCAAAGTTTGCATTTCACACTGTCACAGTATCAAAGTTTTGCATGTCACACTGTCAACGTTTGCATGTCACACTATCAAAGTTTGAATGTCACACTATCAAAGTTTGCATGTCACACTATCAAAGTTTTCATGTCATACTGTCTAAGTTTGCATGTCACACTATCAGCGTTTGCATGTCATGCAATCGAAGTTCGCATGCCACGTAATCAAAATTTGCGTACCACACTATCAAAGTTTGCATGTCATTACTATCAAAGTTAGCATGTCACCTTTTGCATGTCACACTATCAAAGTTTGCATGTCACACTATCAAAAGTTTGCATGTCATACTGTCAAAGTTTGTATGTCACTATCAAAGTTTGCATGTCACACTATCAAAGTTTCCATTCATTTTTACTATCAAAAGTTTGCATGTCACACTATCAAAATACTAGTTTGTATGTTACACTATCAAATTTGTATGTCACACTATCAAAGTTTTCATGTCACGCTATCAAAGTTTGTATATCACACCATCAAAGTTTGCATGACACACTGTCAAAGTTTGCATGTCATATTATAACACCCCAATTGTGTCCTGTTTGGTTATGTTGTGTGCGCGCGCGTTTGTGTGCGCGCGCGTTTGTGTGCGCGTGCGTGCGTGCTCGTGCGCCTGTGTGTGTGTTTCTCGTATCTTCATGAGGACCAGCTGGAGGTGGGGGTGTGAGGGGAGGGAGTGGGGGAACTGCATTGGGGATGGGGAGTGGGGGAAGGGCCGGGGATGAATAGGGGTGGGGCATTGGGGTCAACACTGAGGGATGGGGGGGAAAGGGAGCGGGCAGAAGACAGGGCTTATGTTAAAGTCGGAGGGGGGGTGGGGAGGGGAAGGGAGAGAGCTATGCTAGACTGACTCCGCAGAAGAGCATCGATTTCGCATTTACACATTGCCGAGTGCAAATCCCGCTTCTGGCGCCCGATGCAGAAATAGCCGTTTTCACACTGCTTGGGTCTTTTTGAACGTGGTGGCCGTGCCGGTGGCGTTCAGTCTGTCGAGTCGTGCTGCAGCGTTCACCACTGCTGTGTGAGTGAGTGCGTCCCTTTTGTCTCCAACACCTGGGAACGTGTTCGGGTGGTGCTACAGCAGGGTTAGACCAGGTCGGGACCCCTCGCCTGCATACCGCCCTGCACCGCCCCCCCCCCCCCCCCCCCCCCCCCCACACACACACACACACACACACTTTCCTTCAGCCCCAACGCTTGAATTGAAAGAGAGGGAGGAGAAGATGTTTTGGTGATCCTGCGTCATGAATGATCTGTGCTGTAGAAGAAAAAAAAAAAGTCTCCGACGTTTATTCAATGCTTTATTTATGTTTGTTTGTTTGTTTACATGTCACACGATAAAAGGTTTGCATGTCACACGATCTTCT
>JADBJO010000176.1:377500-380000 GCA_016801955.1 Conus betulinus
GCAAAGAAATGTTAAAACTTAGCGCAATTTGTAAAAAAAGGAGAAAAAAAATTGAGCAAAGGCATTTGAAAACCAAGCACAATTTAGGGGGAAAAAATGAGATCACTTCTATCACCACCACTACAAGTATATATTATTGTAGAACAGAAATGATACTAGATACTGCCCCTGATACCTTCCATTTCCAGACAGAAAGTAGAGTCGACATGAAAAACAATCCATCCGAATGCATGTTCTTTTTATGTAAAAGGATACCCTTGCGTTGAGAGGACAGCTAAAGAAGAAAGAATTGTTCTGCAGTGAGTGCCCTTTGGGGTCAACTTTCTTGCAAAGGGGAGGTGAGTGGACTAGCAATCGACAGCTGTTTCGTTTTATGCGAAGAACTCACCAGGCTGCCCACTTGCCCCTGGTTGCCAGCTGAAGAGAACAGCAGAGAGCGGCCCTCTTAGTTTGGGGCTTATAAGACTCTGTCCAGTCACTTTGACTTATGAGGAAAACGTCTCCAGAAAGACATATCAGCACATCCATCCCTCATCAAACGCCTTTCTTGTACCCCCCCCCCCCCCCCCCCCCCCCCCCCCCCCCCCCCCCCCCCCCCCCCCCCCCCCTTCCCGCCTTCCCTCCTGCCGCACACCTTTCATCCAGCCCTCTCCCCTGTCTCCCCCCTGTGCCCTTTGCCTTCCCCTCTGCCCTCTCCCCCTCCCCCCCCCCCCGATTCTTCTCCGACCCCTCATCCCCGCTTCTCTATACCCTACCTTTCCCCTCCTCCCCGATCTCCTCACCTCCTTATCACAGTTGTTGCCAAAAACAAAACCCCGCACACCGCCCGCCCTAACGGCCGACAACTGGGGCAGACGTTATCGTCCGGGGTCCAGCCGGGAGGAGAGTCATAATCATACTGTCACTATCAGCGTTTGTCTCCTGCCTGCCTGCTGCTTGCTCCCCCTATGCTACCCTCACGGGGGGTAATCTGTCTTGCCTCAAGCTGCGAGCTGATGATGTCTTACGTCAAAGAACGCAATGACTGTGTGCCGCTGGCTTTTTGATGAGTATTGTAGTGGCGGAAAATTTATATCGGACCACAAACTCCCGTGCCGTGGAACTCAGCAGAATTTGCTCGTACTCTTCCCTGATTACACTCCCGGTTTCCTAAGCGGAAAAATTCAGATGTACTCACCTTATGGAGCTGTTTTGCGTGCGTCAGGCTGTATAATACATGAATCATCTGGTTCATCCATACATGCGCCTTTTTTTTTTTTTTTTTTTAAGTAAGTAGATGCAAGTTTTATAAATGAATAGGATCGAGTAAGAATGCGGCACAAAACATGTCTTCTTCGTCTATGCGTCCTGCCCGCAGTCTTTAGTTAAAATTTGATCCCAAGGCGGGGAACTGAAAGCGAAGCCTTTACTTTTCATTCTCAGAAAAAAGGGGGAGATAATGAGGGCGAGGGGAGAGAAGTATGATGGACGGGGTAAGAGTGAAAGTTTTCTTTTTTTTTTCCAAAGGACTTTGGATAACTAGGATGAAATGGATTAGGCGACTGAAAAACAAACAAACAAACAAACACCTGTCACATTGTTTCTTTCACTATCATTATCATCATCGCCATAATCACTTTTTCATTCAAAAACTAAAGTATGACATTACTGTCTTCTTCTTCTTCTTCTTCTTCTTCTTCTTCTTCTCGATCATCTTCCTCCTGCTTCTTCCTTCTCTTTCTGTCTGGCTGTCTCCCCTTCTCTCTCTGGTGTGTGTGTGTGTGTGTGTGTGTGTGTGCGCGTGTGTGTGTGTGTGTGTGCGCGCGTGCGCGCGCGCATATCTAGTGTGTCTGTCTATCTGTCTGTCAGCGTGATGATTTTTATTTTATGCTGCCGTTGTTTCTGGTCCCTTTGTTGTCGAAGTGTTGTTATTGCTGTTTCGATTCATTGTTGTGTAGATCGTTGCCGATACGGATGTTGATGTTGTTGTTGTTGCTGTGACTAATTAGGGAGCTTATTTTGTTGTCCTCTTGACAGGCGCGGATCCCGATTAAAAATCTCCAAGATTAAAGGCAGCAGTGCTGGTGTCTACACTTGTATGGCCGCGAATGCATTGGGGGAAGCCAGCAAAAACGTCACTGTCAAAGGTGAGTGTGTGTGTGTGTGTGTGTGTGTGTGTGTGTGTGTGTGTGTGTGTGTGTGTGTGTGTGTGTGTCTCTCGTCAGAGAAGGAGAATGGGGGAGGGGGGAGGGGAGTGAAAGGAATGGGTAGGGGCGGGGAAGGTGATACAAGGGTGGGTTATGTCAAAGGAGTGTAGGGGGAAGGGGATGGAATAGATGTTGTTTTTTCTGTAGATGTTTTCCTGAATGGGTTTTTTTTTTTTTTTGTTACCCCCCCCCCCCCCCCCCCCTTTTTTTTTTTTTTTTTTTTTTTTTTTTTACTTAAATTTACAAATCAATCAAACCATTCTGTTTCTAGAGTTGACAACAGAGAAAAAAACCCACAGATTTAAAGGTTGGGG
>JADBJO010000176.1:387500-392500 GCA_016801955.1 Conus betulinus
CGTGCGTACTGGTCCTTATACTCTGCACCTCATCTGCCAAACTGTGAGGTTAAGGGCAGGGGAAAAGAATGATACAGATAGGGGTAGAGCAGGGGCCGGGTGAGTGAAGTATTGACTCACATGGGTCAGATTTTACGAATGTCTCGCCTGCTTTCGGATGCGTAAGAAAAAAGGAAAAAAAAACTCGTTTTAATTTGGTTTTTGGAAGAGAGGGGAAATAGAACGGAGAGGGGGAAAAGTCCCAATACTTTTCTTATTGACTGAGCGATTGCTGTGTTCTGCAGTGAACAATCGAAGGCCAAAGAAAAAAAAAAAACTGGGTGTTTAACGTCGTGTACATAGAGGCAAAGCGAGGAGTACGGAGGCTACAGTGCAGGGTCATGTTTGATGGATGGTCTAACGTCGACCTGTATTGATCGCATCTTGTGGTGGACCGCTGGCGCTGGCACCGCGACAGGACGAAGCTGGATGTGGATGTATGTGGGCGGGTCGGACTGTGCAACGAGAAAGAAATGAAACAATGGGGACACGGGAGATAGAGCTGCAAACCTCTCCCTTTCCCTCCCTCGACCTCCCTCCACCATCATCACCACCCTCCCCCAGCCTGTCACCACCCTCCCCCAGCCTGTCAGCCTGTTATACCTCCACGGTAAAAAAAAAAAAAAAAAAATGGGGGTGAACGTTAAAGCCGAGAGTATTAGGGGATGAGCAGAGAGTGCACGAAAAGAAGTGTACAAATAGACAGTATTGAACACGGTCCCTCAATCACTTCCGCGGTTCTGATGATACCGAAACCTTAACATGGCTCGAACATGGAGTGTCCGATCCAAGCCACTTTGCCTCTCTGGGGATTGTTGGCTGAAAGCCACCACGCCCCTCACCACCTCTCTCAGCTTAGGGGGAAGCAGTGAGGGCCAACACAGAGATAGGCTTGTCCCACGTTTACCTGTTCTCTCTGCCGATACGGAGCGATCGGGGAGGGGGTGCACCCAGCTGTGACGATCGGGGCGGAGTCTGCAGTGTGCGCCACCTTGTGCAATGTTGATGGGTCGTGATGGATTGTTGCTGTGCCCAGCCCGGCTGGCTGTATAGAGAGGCAGGGAGCGGCCAGCGGCAGGGCTTGTCGACGTTTGACGTAGTTCAGTCTGCTGGTGAGCGATGATCGCCTGTCTGTCTCACTGATGGCTCTCTCGCTCGTTCACTTGCCCCCTACCTACCCCCCTCCCCCCCCACCCCCACCCCCGAGCGCTTTCCCACCTCCCTCCCATCTTTCCCCAACTCTCTCTCTCTCTCTCTCTCTCTCTCTCTCTGGATTCTTCCATGTCCTGCCCTCCCCCTCTCTCTTCTATCACTACTACTACTACTACTACTACTACTCTTCGTACTACGTATCTATCTTCGTCGTCGTCGTCGTCGTCATCGTTATCTTCGTCGTCGCCGTCGTCGTCGTAGTTGTCATCGTCTTCTTCTTCTTCCTCCTCGTTTCTTCTTCTTCTTCTTCTTCTTCTTCTTCTTCTTAATCACGCTGCGACACTGTAAGTCCAGTCTGACAGTGGAACGAAGTCACTGCGTGTTTTCCAAATTTTGCCTGCTAGCAAAAAACAGTTTGGTCCGGTGTGGAACTGCTGTTGGCCGACCGCTCAGGCCTTTAAACCCGTGTCACATCAGGCGAGTCTCCCGATCCCAAGTGCAAGGACAGGTCAGGTTCATGAGCTCCATGGTTCACTCGCCTTGCCATTTTGTGGTCACTTCTAGCCAGTTGAAAAAGAAAGCGGTGCGCACATCGGACTGGTCAGTTTCCCGGTCGTGGAACTCATTCCTTATGTCTTTGGCATTTCTCTCATATTGTGTATTCAATGTACATTGATTACTTGATTACTTGATTACTTCAGTGACAAGTACAAAAATAACATGTAGAATCGAATCGTGTTTGATACGGAATCTTTAAACCGAGGACGACGGCTCGATCCTGGCGAAAAATAATACCAAAACGACCAGCCCTGTGGAGATGGTGGGATGCCATCACGCTACCTTCACCTTTGTTCTGATGGACTGACCTCCTTACTGTAACAGTGTCTCGCCTGAGAAGTTTGGCATGTTCAGCTCCTGCTAGCGTATCTAGATGGTCACACGCATCGAGTGTCAAAAAGCAAACGCGAAAGCGAGCACTTGAGCAAGAGACTCGCTTAATGTGACAGAAGCTTTAGACATTGTAAGAATAGCGCTCGCAGCAGTAGTACTGTCTTTTTGTTCTCATTTTCTCCTCTTTCCCGTTCCCCTCTTGATCATATTTCCTGTCTATCGTTAGATACAAGATGACAATACTTTTTTTTCATCTCTACATCTGTACCTATACAACTGACATAGTGACACTCTACATAATGATGCTGATAATGTTACTTTTTTTGGATGGCCGGACCTTCCGTACTCTTTATGACCTCTCAGATGTAAAAAGATACAGAAGTCAGTCTCTTGACCAGTGACCATGTTTTACCCAGTCCATCTACCTACCACCCTCACCACTGACCAATGTCGGTCAGACATGCAGTCAGCGACCGGACACGGGCAGTGATGACCCTGTCAAACACACACACACACACACACACACACATCTCTATACAGCACCCTCCCATTCTACCCCCCCCCCCCCCCATCCCCCTACTCTCCTCCAGCCCCAAATATAGGTCACTAATACTGAGAGAGGGCACTGGACGGTACTTGGCTATCGGGAGGGCTCATCTCGAGTGCTCCGTCGTCGCTGCCCGCTTGGGCACAAGTTCCCATTTCCCCCAAGAAGACCTCTCCTCATTGGTCAAGGCCAAGGCGAGTTCCGGTCGTTGATTGGACCATCGGAAATGGGCCAATGATAAGCCTCCGTTGTACCGTCGTCAGGCGGCTGCGGTGTCCATTGAGACGAGTGGCGAGGGGATAGATCAAGTTTCGTCGTCTAATTGGGGGCTGTATGAGAGATGGTTAGAGAGATACAGGAAAGGTGATGATGGCCTTGTGTGTGTGTGTGTGTGTGTGTGTGTGTGTGTGTAGGGGGGGGAGGGAGGTGAGAGGGGTCAGCTCAGAGCCACGTGCCAGTACTATTTGTTGGTCAGGAAGGTCAAGTCTCCAGCGTACAGAAGTGTAAACGAAGCCCTTCACATGACCCAAACATTTCATGATAGGTTGTTTTTGGTTTGCTTTGATTTTCTCTGTCTGTTGCTCAGAAGAGAGAGTGAGCTGATTATTATACAGACATACTGGCTTCTTTCAAATGGTCGAGAGCATTTCATTATTTACATTTAAATCTCTCTCTCTCTCTCTCTCTCTCTCTCTCTCTCTCTCTCTCTCTCTCTCTCTAATGAAAGGAGATCACCACTCTCTCTGCAACGAGTCCGTTTGTGGGTATAAATGAAAAGACCTACCACATGGTGTGTGTGTGTGTGTGTGTGTGTGTGTGTGTGTGTGAGTGCGTGAGTGCGTGAGAGAGTGTGAGAGAGAGAGAGAGAGCGCGCGCGTACGTTCGTGTGTGTGTGTGTGTGTGTGTGTGTGTGTGTGTGTGTGTGTGTGTGTGTGTTCTCACGTCTGTGCTTCCGTGTTTTGACGTGAAAAATGAACTCGTAAGTACAACAAAGATAGTGTACACAACTGTGCCTTCGATGTTGTTATCGTTAGTAGTAGTAATGGCAGTTACTGTAGCAGCAGCAGCAGCAATAGCAGCGGCAGTTGTTGTAGGCCTAATAGGAGCAGTGATAGCAGCAGCAGCAGTAGCAGTAGGGGCAGCAGCAGCAGCATTTGTAGTAGCCGTTGCAGTAGTCAGCACCAGCCGTAGTAGAAGTAGAACTGTCCTGATTTGGGATGCGGTGGTCCACAGAGGATGGAAGCCAAGTTCGTTCACCTGCCATGTGAAAAGCGGAAGTTGCATCGGAGTGGCGGGCTTTGGAAACGGTTCTTGTTGTCCTTGCTGTGCTGTTGTCGTGTCCGTGGTTGTTGCCGTTAGCATTGCAGTGGGTCTTCTTGTGATATTAGCTATTGGTGGTTGCGATGGTGTAGGTGTTGTTGTAGTTGCTGTTGTTGTTGTCGTCGTTGTTCTTAACATTGTTGCTTTTGTTCTTGTTTTTTTTGTGGTGATATTGTTGTAGTTATTGTTGCTGCTGCCGTTAATGTTGTCAAGGATGGTGTTGCTGTTGTTGTGGATACCTTTTATGGCGTTGCTGCTACCGTCGTAGCTGCTGCTGTGTTTTTTGCTATTGTTGTTGTTATTGTTGTAGAGGCTGTTGTTGCTATTAAATATGCTGCTGTTGTCATTGTTTTTTTTGTTGTTGTTGTTGCTTTGTTGTTTGTGTTGTTACTGATGCTGTTTTGTTGTTTATGACGCTATTACTGTTGTACCTTTTGTTGTAGTTGTGGTCACTTGTGCTTCTGCTGCTGTTGTTGTTGTTGTGTTGTTGTTGTAGTAGCTGTGGTGACTGTTGCTGTTTTAATCATATGTGGTGTGTTTTGTGTGCGCAGTGGTGGAGGCCGAGTCCATTCACAAGCCGTGTGAGAAGCAGACCTTCTGCTTCAATGGAGGATCCTGCCGCTACCTCCCCGAGCTTCAACAGACGTTTTGCCAGTAAGTCTCCCTCCCTCCCTCCCTCTCTGAGCTATCTCTTTCCCTCTCTCTTTCCCCCCTTCCCCCCCCCCACCCTCCCTCCCCCTCTCTCTCTCTCTCTCTCTCTCTCTGTGTCATGCAGACATCCCTATAAGCGTAAAGCATACGTTAGTGAGTTAGGTAAGTCCACGTTGAACTTCCATGCCCATGAAAAGTGAAATGGCGAGAGGTTAGGACAGAGGGGTGGGGTTGAGGAGGGAAGGAGGGGGGGGGGGGGGGGGGGGGGGGAGGGGGCAGCACCACACTGCACTACCAGAACGACAACGTGTTAAGGTGGACGATGAAATGGGCTATTCTAGCGCTGAGCGGCGGTGGGATTCGAACCAGCATCATCGAACAATGAACTCTGTGTTTGTTT
>JADBJO010000176.1:397500-405000 GCA_016801955.1 Conus betulinus
GACACGAACTCATCAAGGGAATAGACGTGGAGAGGAAATCAAAACTGAAGTCACCGTGAGAGCAGGGCATGAAAGGCCAGTGAATAATTGAGACTTTTTTTCATGCTGATCGATGAGGATAAAGATAATGAAGACAATGCTGTGGGGTTTAATTTGGTCTGAGACTACGTGACAGGGCTGTATTCTACGCTTACTTTCATGATATATTCCGACGTCAACCAGTCTCGAGAGATACGGGTACCTGCAGTGCTGGTCAAGAAGTTTGAGCATTGCTTTCGGAGACGCATCTGTTAAGTGAGTGAAACTCGACTGTACGGTTTCAGCCTTCACAGTTGAGCCCATAGCAAACTCAGCTCTGGATAGGAGCCGGTCATAGGCCAAAGAAAGCCGCGAATGGTCCTAATGGAAATCGAACCCACGACCTCCGGCTGGGAGTTCTCAACGCAAACCACTGCGCCACGACGGCAGGTCTTCTTCTTCTTCTCCTCCTCCTCCTTCTTCTTTCTTAGTTCCTTCGGTTCGAAAAACCAAAGCCCACCATCAGTGAAGTTTTGGCGGTTTTAATCCAATGAATAAGGTCGCGAAAGTCCGCCTCCTAGGATGATGCACCATCGGGCATGTTTGGTTTTAGGGTTCGTTCGTTTCTTCGTTCTGTTTTGTGGCCAGCACTTCCAATGAAGGTCGGAATGGGATATAAAGTGCGTGGAGAGTGTTAATGTTTGTAATTGTATCCTGTATTTATTCGTTTTAAAGTGTCCTCAGAAGGACTTCGAAGGGAGGACGATGGAATCAGTCAGAGCTTCCAACCATCCCGCTTTCGGCGGAATTTGTTGTGCTCAAACTCACGTCATTCCGCACGACGTCAAATTCTGCTCGAGGGAAAAAACAAAGTTTGTTAATTCGCAGGGTTTGCACATCTGCCGTTCGTATAGCTAAAGAGCTATTTAGAAATTTACTTCCGGTTCAGCTTCTTCCGCCGCCATCATGTCCAAACGACCAGTTGGATCGATTAACCCTGAGGCAGAAACGAAGAGAAAGAAATTAGAACAGAAGTGCAGATAAACGTTGCTTTCTGTTGTCATGATGGGAGTGCTGCTGATCCCAGTCTGCCCAATTCAGCCAGTGAGAGAGTTGTGCCGTGTCAGATACAACCTTACAGATTTTCGTCCCCCCCTTCCCCCCCATGGGTCAAGACACTACAGAGGCACTGATGATTCTGAAGTGCAAGAATGAGCCAAGTCATAAGATGAAGCTTAGTGACACAGTGTAGTTCACAATGTGTTGGCTGAGGCAGTGATTCCATAAGAACACTTGACAAAAGGAAAGAAAATACAGTGTCTGGAAATGTTTTGTGTTGGGTGCGATAGCGTATTTATTCCTCTAAACTGTCAGAAGTTTCTCTCAGTTTTCAAATATATTCCTCTTAAGTCTCTTCAGAGGGTGGCAGCTCTGGAGTCTTTTCAGATGACTCCGCATTTAAAAAAAACATCTCTCGCGTGACTGTCTTTGGCAGGGATTCGAATATACGACTCGCTGATCAGGAGAAACCTGCTCAACCGCTTGCCCCACGGACCGTTGGTGTGAGTGCCTAAATGTTCTCATGATGCAAGATAAAGTTATAGTTTGTGGTATTCCTTTTGATGGCATTGTTCTGTCACAAAAAAGTTCTGAACTATGTAGCTTTTAAATTTTTTTTTGTCAGGTGAGTACATGAAACTGTATACGTATACTTGTGAAAATGTACTCAAGCGAGACGAGTATTTTTGTTTAAAAAGAAGAGTTTCCTATACCAGAACGTTTTTTTTTTTTTTTTTGTAGAATACCGTTTATTATTTCACAAGATATTTGTCATAAAAATGAGTGGCATGGATAAATAGTTGTTAGCATGACTTAAGTTCAACAAATAGAAATAAACGTAAAGATAAACAAATAAGTAAATATATAAACAAATAAGTTATAAATAAACGGTTCATCGTAATAAAGATTCGTTTTAGATTTTCAAAAAAATCGGACAAACATTGCTGGGGAAAAAAAAAAAACCTTTGAAGGCAGTAGGTCGCGTTCTTGCGTGTCGTCTCTATTTAATGATTTATGTTTGATAGTCCTGACGGAGTTTGTCATAAACAGACCACTTAGACTGGTTCATTTCTTTTCCTGCTTGGAAGAACACCGCGGATTTATTTTTTTCTTCGCAATATAGGAACAAAACGAATCGTTCGGTGAACTCAGGGAGTGGCCGCGATCAACCCTAATGTGACCCATGCGATCGGCCAGACCCTAACCGATCCCCAAACCCCGTCCCTCCCCATCCCCACCCAATCCCCACACTCCGCAAAAGGAGCCAAGTTTCGCCAGCCGCTTTCAAGGATGTGCCCTGGACCTGTTGGGAACTAGCGTGGCGTGTTTATGTTTGCTTGTGTGTATGTGTGTGTGTGTGTGTGTGTGTGCGCGCGCGTGGTCTCTTACGTGTGAGTAGCACTAACCTATGTGTGTTCACCTGACTGACCCCCCAACAACCTACGTACCCTTTCCGCTTGGCTTACCGAGTCTGGCACGGTGTTCTGGCACGGTGTTTGCTGAGATGTGGTGAGTGAAGTCCGTGTTTGTTCCAGAGCGACCCTTCAGAGACGTACGTCCCTGTACTGCTGATTCGTCTGTGCACGATGTGCACGATCTTTTTTCTTCATGGATTTACTTGTTCGTTCATACCTGCAATGCTACTACCCTCGTGTTGTGCCTTCTTTTGGAAAACCTTGGCTTGGGTCACTGCATGTAGTGTTGTAGACGAAAGAAAGCTCTGAAACGATGTTGGTGGAAGGGAGGGGAGAGGGAGGTTAAGGGGTGGAGTAGGGGAGGGTTGGGAGGGTGGGGTTGGGGTCCAGTGATAGGCTTTCAAAGCGGTGGAAGAAAGGTTTGAACTGAGTTTTTGAAAGAGAAAAAGAAATGGAAGTAGGGTTGGACAAGTTAAATTTCGGTAATACGCTGTACCGCAGTAGCGCCGTCCCATCCACCCATGTAGCAATCACTGAACAAATTCAGTGTAATTGAAAACTGAATTATTTTTGGCCGTGCTTCAAAGCAGGCTCTGGGTATCGTGGGGGGAAAATGAAAAGCATTTGTTGCGCTTATACAATTCAGCATATAGGAAATTATTTTACAAGCAATTCTAAATAGTGTTGCAATTTTTTTTAATCAAAATCCAAATTTACAATGAAAGTGTTATGTTTCTCCTACAGTGCATTTGTTCTTTAGTTCACCAAGAACGTATAGAAGGTGATTTTTTTCCCGTAGATAATGTAGACACAAAAATTTTGTACGTAGCAATATCAAATCAAAAGAATCATGTTTGTTAGCTCTGTACTGAGCAAGATCATTAAATATGAAGTGACCATTTTGTCAGAGTTTATGCAGAAAGCTAAGTTTTTGTTGATGAATTCAGGGGTATGCTAAAATCGTAAACAAAGTCGTTGTCAGCAATGAGCACTTAGCCTATTGGTGTTCCTAGCCAGTAGATCAGATTACGTCCTCTGGTAGCCTCGTTGGTTGCCCGCATGGTTAGGTTAGTCTCCTCCACATGTCGCTAACATGAATGAAGTGCAGTATTAACAGTGGCGTGTTTCCAGTTGATGAATGCACTTTTTGGAAGAAAAAAAAAAAAGTTTTGTGTCATCAGTTAGGAAATTGTTGATTTTTTTTTTTCGTTTGATGCTGTCCAAAGAATAACGGAGACAAAACTATGTAGCAGTTTTTTTTTGTTGTTGTTGTAGTTTTAGTTACACAAAATGGCAGAAGAAAAGGTGGACACCTGTTGCATTCCAACCACCCTGATTCATTGTTTTTGTTCATTTTACTTCATTTACCTGGTTTGCATTGAGTAATTATCAAAGCCCGTCTTCGTTTGTTTTATGGTTTAAGAAAAGACAAAAGCGGTAACCACGTTTTCTTTTGTGTTAATTAGAACTAGACGCCATGTATTGTTAAATGCAGGACTGAGAGAGGCGCCGAGGGTTGTGTAGTCTTTTTTTTTTTCTTTTGCAGCATTCTCTTTTACAGGCTAGAACTTTTGTTGTCGTTGTCTTTTCCCTGATCTTCGTTGGCTTTGGATTTTTTATCTTTTGCTGCTCCTTAGAGCTGTTGTATACTGCGCTACTCTTGCCCTTTTTCCAGTGTTTTCAGAGACGCGCGGCACACTTAATGTTTTGTTGCAACTAAAATGTGTTTGATGTCTTGATCGTGTCTTTGTTTCGTAACTGTAGCCGCTCACGTTACAAAGATCTGCTGTCCTGAAAAACAATGCAGCTGCATGCAGATGTAGCCGTTGGCCTGAAGTCAGCCTGACCTTGCACGGGTCAGCCTGACCCTCCGGCTGTCTGACCTTGACCCACTTCTTACTCCTGCTTTGCTGCTGTCACTTTGGTAGGTGTCCAAAAAGGTGGGCTGGGCGTCGTTGTGAACTCCTAGACCCCCTCAGCGTCGGCTTGGACCCGGACAGTTTTTTAAACCGTATGTATCCCTACGCCACCGCTTCCGGGGGCTCTTTCTTTGCATGCCCGAGGGATTCCTTCAGCTTTAGTGGAGGGAATTTAAGGGGGGATTTGGAATACACACACAAAAAAAATGATTACACTTTTTAATTTTGTCCAAATTGTATCTGAGAAGCAAACTGAGCGGTTTATTTGATGAAGGAGGAGGGGGGTATTTAGTAGAGTGTTTTACCCTAAAAGAGAAAGTGATAGGTTTATTTTGTTGAATCCAAATACCCTTGGGTGAATTTTTGTCTGGAGAGAAAGTCTTAACTTGCCCACAAATGTCAAACTGTCATTGTAACATTATAACAGTTTAGACGTCCTTGTAATGTTAAATTTTCTTGTAAAGAAATAGGAAGACCGTTGAGAGAGAGAGAGAGAGAGAGAGAGAGAGAGAGAGAGAGAGAGAGAGATTCTGCATGCCTAGGTGAAGTTACAATTTTAAAGAAAAATGATGACAACCAATGATAACTCGCTGAAAAATAATCGCTTGCTCTGCAGAACTGACATGTTTCCCATTTGGAAGATATTCTTTTTTTTCTTTTTCTTTTTTTTTTTTTTTTTTTGGCAAGCCAACGGTTTCTATAACTGATCCCATTTGTTCTTGGTTTTGTTTTTCAGGACTAGCACACATGAGAAGTAAAATACTTACAATCCAGTATCTATCCTCTTTTTTTTTCCACATTGAGTTTCATGATTTGCTAGCACTGTTGTATTTTGCTCCTTAATTGCATGTTACTTGGATGAAGTTTGTATTATTTTCACGGAATCGCTGAAATTGTTTCTGAGTAAAACTTCTGATAATGTATTGTGATTTAGGGGGGGGTTAGAATTCTCCATGATTACGTTTTGTTTCTTTTGCCGTGAGCAGTATACGAAGATGTCAGAAATTCATGTGAATTGTTTCTCTTGAGAGAGAAAATTCAGCATAGACGTGGCAGAAAAGCTATGCAAGACGATTATTTAGATTGTTGGCAGAATTTTGGCACTGCGTCATTTCTAAAGCGGTTTTAAATGTTTGATCATGTAATACTAACGGTCCGTCCTCTTTTGACGTAGTTTTACTAGTTAGATGTGACGTCAGATATTGGTGTTTTATTGTTGTCGGTTTTATTTGTTTTTGATTAGTGGCTGTGTTCATTCTCCTTTTTGTCGTCGTAAGTTTGTATTTCCCTCTCTCTCTCTCTCTCTCTCTCTCTCTCTCTCTCTCTGCGTTAGAAGTTATTTCTGTCTTTTGCATTGTTAAAGTTATCTCCCGCTTGCTTGCTTGCTCGTTGGCTTGTATATTTTATCATTCTTGACTCCAGTAGACTTCAGATTTTCAGGGAATGGATTATTCCTACCCTTCCCATGCCTCCCCTCTACACGCACGCACACACACACACACACACGCGCGCGCGCGCGCGCGCACCTTTTATTTAGTAATAGACATATCATGAAATCGTTGATGATGATTCAAATCTTATGTTCTTTTTGGATTAGTGGTTTTTGCTTGTGAGTTTTGCTTTTGTCTGTGTTTGTTGCGTTCTTTGCTGTTTGTTGTTAAGGAACCCAAACTAACTTGTCCGTTGAATTTCACTTAAACAGCATGACTGCGTGTGCACTATGAGTGTCACTTCAGCACATAGCACTTCAAGTGTCGTGCACGTTTCCAGCCTAGTGTAATTCACTTACGTCTTTTGAGTGGCTGAGGACCGTGTGTAAGATGGCCTATGCCTCAGGTCTCTGTGATGCTATCTGCCCCTGCCCCAAACCTTGTGTTATAGTGACGTGATGAAAATGTTCTTTTCATATTACTACTGGTATTTGCCGGTGGTGTTTGTCGAAGGGTATTTCCATTTTGGTGAAAAGAAAGAAAACTGACATTTTTTTTTCTAAGGCATGTCAGGTTTTAGCGTCTGTTTGTCTTTCCGACTTCTGTCTGTCTGTCTGTCTGTCTGTCTCTCTCTCTCTCTCTCTCTCTCTCTCTCTCTCTCTCTCTCTCTCTCTCTCTCTCTCTCTCTCTCTCTCTCTCTCTCTCCTCTCTCTCTCTCTCTGTGTATGCGCGCGTGTGTGTGTATGTGTGCGTGTTTTCTCTCCTTATACCCATCTTTTTTTCTCTCCTTTAGCTCTTGGAACTAGTTCAATATCTTCACACACTATGATGAACTTTTTTTTTTTTAATCAGCATTAGCATGTCATGCATGAGTATATACAGATGATTATCTGACTCCAGTAATGCCACGTATAGATCTTTTGTAAATATCAGTTTGTATGTCTGTTGACTAGGGTTGTAGTTTGCCATGAAGTCAGTATGTAACGAATGAAATCTCAACGTCCACTGTCGATCGCCGTCAGCATGCCACGAAAGCAAGTCTGTGACGAATGAAATGAACACACTTCTCAGCAACGCTGTGCTGGACAGCGTGACAGCTTTCTCGGCAAACCAATCTCTCTGCATGGTGCATGTGCTGGCTGAGTGGAAATGCTGGAAAGATTGCTAATTCTCTAAGGAGAAGAAAAATAAAACACCCGGAGAAGCGACCTAGATCTTCCCGGTAAAAAGGCCACCGTGAAGCGAGAGCCTTAAACACGTAACACGTCCGAAATACGCATGCAGTGCGGTGCTTTTTTTTTTGTGATTTTTTTTATATGTAACATGCTATTGTGAATGATAGGTTTCGCTGCCAGTATAGGCCCTGTTTTCCATCTCATGTCGAGATGTTAGACTGGCAAAGTGGGTTTCGTGACCTTGGCAACCCCAGCCGCCAGTGAACGTGCTACAGGTAGAGGGCGATGCCTCCCTTGAGGCTTTGTACTTGGTTCAAGCTTTTTTTTTTTTTTTTTTTTAATCTGTTTATTTACTTGACCAGCAAGACGCCGAAGAGAAGGAATTAAGAAAGAGGGACCAAAACCAAGCAGTTGGAAGCTGCTGTCAGTAACTATACTTTTCGGAGGATAAAGCGATGTTTTTTCCTCTCCTTAAATCCTAACC